>VZRF01004121.1:877392-916423 GCA_013396875.1 Vireo altiloquus | reverse complement strand
TTTTTTTGCAGTCCTTTTTGCTGTGTTCCATAGCAATAAGACTCTTCTCTCAGTTCAGCTGTAAGTTGAAATAAATCTGACAGGGTACTAATATGATGCTTTATCTTTACAGTGCCACCACACCTGTTTCACAGGTCCCTCCCTGCCTCTCCCTTCCTCATCCATCGTGGTGGCCCACTACCCTCCCACAGCTGCAGGTGCATGGAGAACCCTGCTGTGGGCCTGGAGAGAAACATGCTGGGCAAGTATGACAAAGAGCTTGTAATCAGTCCTAGCCCAGTCCCACAAACAGCTTTGTTGCCACTGAGCCAGGATGTAGCTTTGAGTCATAGGAACAGAAACAAATGGCTTGAGGCATGAGAAAGAGAGAGGAGAGGAAAACTCCTTAATAAGGCACTGGTGCTGGACACTCCACACTGTGAATCTGTGACCTCATCCCCAACATTTAATTATGCTTGCTCTCCTACACTAAGAATCTCTTTGTGTTTACATGAAAAAAAATAAAGCCTTTTTTTGTTTTGTTTTTGTTTTGAGGACAAGGATATTCAGCCAATAATACTTTAATAAGTATGGGCTTATAATGCAAAATTTGTTAGGCTAAAATAAACCCTAAGCTTTCCTAAATGTGCTGTCATTTGTCCAAGTGCAAGTAAGGACAAGCCAGATAGTAGGCTGCTGTTTGAGGGGTTTGTGTGTGCATGTGTGTTAAATCTCATGGGGAAAAATGAATTATGGTTTTAAACAATTGTGAGCATATAAAACTAAACTACAGAAAGAACCAAGGGGATATGTGCAGAAGAAGCCTTTTGGTTAAAACTGGGAGAGATCACATTAATTCCCAATTAAAATCCTGAGCACCCAGGCAACCAAAAGTGATTGTGGTAACATGATTTTCTCAAAGAAATATCAGTGAATATGTATGTGCATGACAAGGAAGAGGGATGGCCTTACTCAAAGCGCTTCACTGAGAAGGCTTCCTGGCCCACCAGGGTGGGCAGATGAACAGACATCAGGAGAAAGACTGACAGAATCCACATACAATTAATGTTTTATTTTTAGCCAAGCAGTACAGACAGTATTTTATTTTCTGACAACAGCAGCCTGTGAGAGAGCTCCATGTCTGTGTGCATGTGTGCAAGACTCAAGCTGGGTCTGAGGAGTCAGGGCTTTGCTTCGTGGTGACTTGAGTTTATGTGGCCCCAGTTTCATTTTCTGTAATTAATTTAATGTGACTACAAATCTTGACAAGGTTCATTCAAGGGAGTTATTAAAGATTCAGAAAGGCCTAAGTGATATGGTTTAAACTTGATTTTTTTTTTTTTTTACAAAGCCTGGTTATTTGAAGCTCTTACACATTCCTGTGCTTCAGGGAATGGAGCAGTAAATTAGGATTTTTATCTTGGACTAATTTAAGGCTTTCCATAAAATTATGTGAATAATTCCCAATTTGATTAGTTTTACCTCTCTTCTTTGTTAATTGTCCCCAAGCAGAACAAGCTTTCCTCAAATGTGTTTGTTATTAAAATTTATTTGTGAAGTCTTTCCTTTTAATAAAGTTCTGAGTCTGCAGTTAATTCATGACTAAATCTCCGTGAATACCTGACAGTCATCCTGTGAGACAGGAAGGTAGAGCTGGATACATTTTCCTGGCTGAGGTCTCTTGTTTACTGAATACCCAGTCCCTCAGCTGGGAACCCACTCGAAGTGCTCTGGGGGTCTCTGCTGACTTGTATGACCCCCAGATGAGGTGAGGAGAAAGGTAAACTGGTAAGTACCACGTCTGGTCAACCTGAAGGTGTAGCTGGGAAGTGAGCTGTGTCCCAGCTGCACCACTGACTGTTTGGATGAAATGTCAGTTGGGAAAGGTAAAGACTGAACCCACTGGCTGTTTCTGAGGTATTTGCTGAAATATTTGCCTTGCTTAACATTGCCATATCCTTGAAGAGAGGATTCAAGAATCATGAACTTAGTCAAAGAATGTTTAGACACCTAAGGCTGCAGATTATGCAACATCAGGCTTTTTAAAAGTGTCCTGAGATGTTTGTGAAAGTGCCAAGGAACACCTACTTGTACCTTTGGGCACCTAAATAACTTTTGAATATGATTAAAATTAATATGAACCATTATCCTTTAAAATTTTTCTGCTTTTTTTCCAAGCCCTAACTACCTACATTTCACTATGGCTGAAACAGGCCCTTCCTAAGGGCCAAATTAAAACACTTAGTTCTTGGATGAGAAGAAATGATTACAGATCAAGTCTTTAATAATTTAAACAACAGAGAGCAATAAAATCTGATATTTCTCTATTGAATTGAAAAAACAACACAAAGCAATGCAACAGAGACTTACTGTGATGACAGGCTATACTTCAACTAAATGGCAAGACTTAATTACACTGCCCCAGCCTGGGTTCAGAGTAAACTAAAGACTACTATATGATTAACTCCTCTGTGCTTTGGTAAGAGAAAGGGAGATTGCAAATGGAAGCATCTGGCACCTCTCAGAACTTAATTAAAGAAATGCAAAGAAGCTACTATTGCTATTACAATTGCTCCTTGGGGCAACAAAAGACAAACATAGTGAAAAAGGAGAAACTCTGAAATATGAAGGAACCCTCCCCAAACCAGTCCTGAATAACTGAGTATTTTCTGGCTGTCAAGCCTTTGTTCCTCATCTCCTGAGCAAATCAGCCTAAATATTATATACCAAGATACTAAGAATACTGAATGAATTCTGCTTTGAAATTACTACTATTTTTAAACTTTTTTTCCCTTTCACATCAGTGTTGGAGACTGAGTTAAAATATTATTATGAACCTACACTAAAGCAGCAGCTGTTAAGTCTTTGAAGCTGCTCAGAGATCGTGATTCGGCTTCAGTGAAGGTTGTACTTAGACTCAATGCCTAGTTGACTTATTGCCTAATTATGGAGAACTGGTGTACTTAATAAAAAACCTAACTGAAGTATTTAGCTTTTAAAATACCCTAGGATTTTTTCCCTTATCAGATTATTTTTGTACTTCATGTTCAGGGAGACATGCAAACAGAACAGAGCAAATTTATTGTTCTCAAAGAAGTGCAAGTCTGTTCCGGTGCTGCATGACTGTTAAAAAAGGGAAATAAATGGCTGATTCCAAAGGGAAGAACAATGGAAAAGGAAAGTTACTGAAAAGCTTTTCTGAAAGCTGTTTCATGTTCTTGTTTGTTCTTTTTTGTGTCCTCATTTATCCCTTTTTAATTACTAAAACTGCAAGTCTATTACTTAAAAAAAATATCAGAACATAATAGTACTAGAGTAAAGCTATTTTATTTATTTTTAATGGAGTTTTCACTCTGGACAGTTGTCCTGGAACATTCATAGTAGGACAGTTTAATCCAGTCCAGTCTCATGGACACCAGCCTGTCAGACCAGCTCTGCTCATCTAACAGATGCTAAAATAGCCATTCAATTTAGACAAACTCAGGGCAGTGATTTTAAGAGAGAGATGCTCATTAAATTTAGACACTTAACCAAAAAAGAGACAAGCTGAACCCATGCCTGTTTTGAATCCAAAGTTTTGTTTAAAGTATTTGGTGACCTGGACAAATTTAGCATCCTGAAGCCTTCCCTCCTAAGCACAGTTCAAGTACTATTGCATATAGGTAAAACCTTATAAAATGAAGGCCTCGTTGCCTTTTGTAAAGTCATGGCTTAGGCCTGTTACCCCAGCTGGAGAATGACCATGAGAAAAGCCCAGGAGAAGAAAAACAATTAGTTTTTGCCCATGAAAATGTAGCATCAACAGAAGCAAGAAGTTTAAACAATAGAAGGAGAAAAGCAGCAACATATCTGCACCTGCTATTTATCTGAATGCTTGAATGATTATGCTATAGATGACCAGTGGTAGTATTTTGTAGTTAATAATAGCCAAGGAATCTATTGTATTAATTTAGCAACCAATGAGTATGTAACACGAATAATAACACATTAAAGTGTATAAAGAGAAGTTTTGTTTAAGAAGTGCTTTTTGACCTTTGTCCGAGGCACTGTCCGTGTGTGTGTCGTGGCCGTCCCAACAGCGACACAGTACGACCCAAAAGCCAGCTGCCAGGATGAAATGTGCTGCTGGTGCTCCATGTGGCCACAGCAATAGCAGCCGGGGGTGGGTAGGAAGCAGCACTTTGAGGCTTCAAGGGAATGTTTGGTGTGTCCTTGTTAGAGAGGAGAACTGGCACTAAGTGCTACATATGTCACACAAGGCTGATGTGACATTGCCTTTGACACTGCAAATGATTGATACCTTAGGTTTTAACTTTTATATATTTCAAATCCTGTATTTCTAGTGTAACTCTGAAGTTTCCTGTAGCTTGTTAAGTGCTGTTCTCTCATGCTAAGATAAACATAACAAACCTCTCTAGCTTGCTCTCCAAGGACACCCAGACCCTCCTAGGCCCAAGAACTGTAAACCATCATCTTGGGGAGGGGGGGAAAGCTTGGGGAAATTCCATCATTGGCTGGGTTCTGGTTGGTGAATTTATGTTGATATAAAAGTGTGAAGAACTCGTGACCTGTCGTCCATTTTGGGATCCACTGAGGCAGGACCCTCTGGAGCCCAGAGTGTACCTTTGAAGGCCTTTCAAATAAATACCTCCTTTATTCCTGTCTAGTCTCTGTTTCTAGGTAGCCATTTAAGGTATCATGATAATTTGAAAAGTGCTGCTTTACCTGCAATGCTACACCTGGAACCTCAGCCTGAACTCACTGACTCCAGAAATTCCCAGTCAGTTTCATCACCTTCATATAAGCGAGGGTATGGTCAAGCAAAAGAATAATGAGAACTTGTGTTGCTCCAAAGCAGCAAAGCCTGATTGTGTAAAGCAAGAGTTCCTTTGTTTTGTAGAGAGAAAATGTCAGAAATTTTAAGAAACAGTTATGCTGAACTGTTCCTAAGTGTATCATCTATTAAGGCTTCTGATCTTTAACATTTGGAAATGCAAGTTCTGTGGAATTAAACTAAACCCCACTCAAATTCAAATATTTGTGCAATTCAATGCCTTTCCTGCTTATTTTCTTAATGTTGAGTTTCTTATCATGTTATTCGATTGTTAGTTTTTCAATTAGAATTCCCTGGCCTTCCTGTCTGATTGGCTTTTTTTACTTTTTATGCCATATGAGAGATTTTGTAACTTAATGAACTTTATAGAGAGGCACTTCTGCAAACCACAGTATAGAATTATGAGGTTGTGTGCTAAGAAGCTGCACTGCATTTTGACTATGACTGTCATTGTTTTATGGAATTGTTTAGTAATGGCTATGGCATATGTGTGAGTCTATGAAACCACATAATTCTTTAAAATATCAATCAAATACTGCTTATCACTATAAGAAACTCTTCACTGATTAAGACAGACAAAATACAGACATTATGAAACTTACTGGTGTATCATGCTTACAAATGCACAATATTGATACACCTCTAGTCTTGTAAAAAATGTATGTAAGCTTAAATTTTGCTTCTAGTCCTTGCCTTGTCATGGAAAAATACATTGTCATTTGCAGCTTCAGAACTGGAGTTGGAACCAAGTGACCTCTTTTCTTTGAAAGGAGGTTGGAAAGAGGAATATACGTGCCTGGAAATATATATAAAGAAAATTGGTCTATGATTCCTTAGTATTGCGGTTCCTCTGTGATCCTGGGTCAAGTGTTTGGCACTGAGTGGTATTAGGAGGAGTCTCAAAACATCAAGAGGACTGCCTGCTTCTCATCACCTTAAAATGTTTCTGTATGTCCACGTCTTAGCCTCATCCTCATTCTCTTCTCACCTCTCCCTCCTTTCTCAGTAGGAGCAAATTCTCATCCCTGGCAGTTTTTTTTTTTCTCTTTCCTCTTTGGAGAAGCAGTCCTAAACCTTTCAACTTTTTAATTTCTTTTTTTCTTTTTCATGGTTCAGAGATTGGTGTTTTGCAGTTCATCAAATCCCTGTTCAGGAACCAAATTCTTTAGCATATCAGAAATACAGGCTGAAAAATGGGAAAAAAAAAAAAAAAAAAAAAAAGACTGGCCTAGTTTTGGTTACCATGGCAACAATGATACAGTATAGTCTTATTCTCAGTTTTAGGGTACTGTTCCTGTGGTACTTTTTGGAATTTATTTGATAAAGGTAAGAAATATTCCCCTCTAATTCCTTTTGTAAAGCTTTCTAATACTAATTCTAGGTTGAGGGAGAAGTAGAAGTACTGTAGAACTAGCAGGAAGAGAGGTATGAAGGGAGGAAGAGACAACAGCAAAGAGAAGGTTAGATATTGTTCCTTTGTGGAAAGAGTTAACCTCAGAAGAAGTTCCTCTGAGATGTATAATGAAGATCTGTGCAGAGGCCCTCAAACACTTTCGTTGTGGCTGGATAATTAGAATAATCCAACTACATTGTGAGGTTCCAAGGCACAGCAGATAGAGCATATTTTAAGAGAAGTAGCCTATCTCTGTGGGCAAGACAGGAGTGCCAGTTTTCATCATAGTATTTTTTATTTAACAGCTCAGATAAAACTCATCATGAGAACTCTAACAAAATGTTTCAGATCAGAAATAGCAACAGCATGATTCCAGAATGCTGTTATGTTTCTGGGAATTGCTTATTACTGGACCTGCTTGTTTCTATGACTGCAAACTAATTGAACCTATTGTTTCCAGTTCAGTGTCTGCTTCCAGGGATGGTACAGAGTGAGGCGGATTCCTACTGCATGGTGCAGATTAGCACACAATTGCACTTCCTAGAACAGACAATTTAACCAAATTCCCTGAAAAGGAATTTTCCTTAGCAGAAGGAAATGGGACTCTTAAGCGAGTTTTGTGCATTTATGCAGGATGAAGCCTTTTGTTTTTTCTAAGAAAGAGAGCTGGATATCTCATATATTGTTTTCTTGTAAGTGCTCTTACAATCATTACTCATCATTTTTCCAGTTCACCCACAAGCTTTTCAGCAGAACAAAACTAGGGAGGGTTCAGGAAATGTTCGATAGTTGTACATGTATTGCACTGAGGAGAGAGAAAGTTCTCTTACTTTGACAAGAAGTAATGTATACTGAGGTGCTTTCTTCAGGAAAGTAAATGGACTAGCAAAATGCAAATGGTTCTAAATGACCCTTGATGGAAAATGAACAGAAATATAAGGCCAAAATGTGGACTGGCTGGTCAGGAAATGAAAGCTCTTCTCTAGTTCCGTGTCACTGATACAATATTCCTTAATTACCAACTGAAACAGTGTCTGACACCTGTCCTAGCACAAAGGCTTTGGCAGCTCTTCCCTATGATCTCACTGTGTTGCTTCTGGGAAAATCATTACTGTCTTTCCTTGCTATGGAAATCAAGGAAAGAACTAAGAGGGTCTTGAGGTAAGATCTGCAGTTGTCTGTCCAGGATTGTATTGGGTGGGGGTACTACTGTGCCTTGGCTGCTGATACATGAGGTGGATTTATTTCACTGGAGAAAGAGTTTCAGCTTCCATCAGTATATTGCACGTCACTTACACCTGACATTTACCTAGACATACTGATATTAATCATGCACAGAATAGAATAAAGCATTTTAAAAAAGCATTCAACTACACTTGTTACACAGATGACTGGCAAAAGAACAGTTTTCAAACTCTGTGTTGCCCCCATCACAAATAATTTTTTTCCTCATTTACACCATACAAATGTCTTTAAATTATACCAATTCTGCAGTCTAACTCTCAGCTGGTATGGTAGAAAAGGTGCATCAAGCAATGTGTGTGTTGGATTAAAACAGCATGAAAATAAAGGTTTATGAATTCTATGCTTGGGTATTTTGCATCAGTGCAGGAAGCTCTTGCAGGATGAATTGTCCTGCTTGTTTAGCTTATTCATTGTCCAAAACTCTGAGTTTGTGCCATGCAGTGGCTGTCACCTTTTCCATTTCCCTTCTCTGTTGAATTAGATATAAATCACTCACCATCACTCATGTCACTCATCTAACAAACAGAGAGAAGAAAAATAGTCTGTCCTGCAACCCTGCAAAGAGATTCTGTTTCCCAAATACTTCCACTTATTTGAGGCCAGGTCACTTTCCTTTTAAGTCAATGGCAAAAATATTATTCCCTTAGTTAAGATCACAATGACCTTCCTGGAAGAGATCTGGGTAGATGACATTTCCACAAACAGAGAGATCCTTGCTCAATAATATCTTACAACTCATTTAATCATTACCTGAAGTTTATCTTTGCCTTCATGTCGTTTTTAAACACAGAAGCCCAATGCCCAAGTGCCACCTTGTGGACAAAATAACTTTTTCTGTCCTCATCTAACCTTGTGTACTAAAATTTTTCTTCCAGCAAGACCTGAGTTACAGAAGCCTCTAGAGAAGAGACCTAAATGAAGCAATAATTTTAAATTTATCTCTATATACCTAGCTGTACATATAGATGCGTTGGCTTAAAAAAACCCCAAAACCAGGCATAGTCAATGTGCTCATCTCTTGCTTCTTGCCCTTGTCATCTCCTGCCCTCACAAAGAGAGCTGACAGTTGTAGCAGGAGCAGCTTCTGTGGCAGGCACACAGAATGCCAAGAATTGAAAGCCACGTAGTGCAAGCAGCTGGAGACTCATTTTCCAGAGGACTAATCCTTTCCTCCAACTAGATGTTGTCACTGTCAGCTGCAGAAGTATTTTTTACTACTATTGTTTTCCTCCAAGCTTCTACAACAGCCTGATTTTTTGCCAAGTCCTATATTCCTGCTAGGATCCATGGCATGGAGTTTGGAGGAAATGGGAAAACCTGGGACTCCTGAAGAATTTATTTGTTCAAGCTCAATACACTAATGGGCTTTACTGTGTGAACTTTGCCAGGTACAGGAATTACAGCAATGAATGGGAAATATATGCCTGAAGGCTAAATGGATGTGAATCTGTTCAACTGAGCAAAATAAACTATTCACTGCCAAGCCCACGAATGTTTGGGCCACAAGAGCTTTCCTGGAAGATGCAAGAAACTGTTCATGGGACATTTTTAATGCAATCTACCCAAAGAATGTTTTTTTTCTAATGATGACAACTGATAGGTATCTCATATATCACAGCTGAAGTCCTTCACTACAGCTCATTTTTATCTCAAACTCTAACTACGTTAAAATGGACATCCTGTTTACAGCAAGACTGTGCTCAATCCCTGGTCGTGCTCAGCATGAATACTAGTGTCCTTGAACATGGGAATTTCCCTTTTCTCCACTATATTTGGCAATACTGTTATTGTGTGAACATATAATATACATAACATGGTTTCTAAAAATGGATGAAAATTATATTATAACATACACAACTACTATATACATATCCATATATAAAACATAGTGGAGTTTCACTGTGACTCATTTAGACCTTAGCCACTAGGCGGTAGTATAAGATTAAGTCATGTAACAATATCTGGCAGTTTTGTTCTCATTTTGCAGCAAACTTCAAAACATATGCCAGCACCATAGGAAATACTGTAAAACACTCCTCTGTTTCTTTATCAAATCAGCAAGACACTGAACAAAAATATGGCTCACAAGATTCACTTAACTACAGATCAAATGCATTATTTGAAGCTGGTGAACCACAAGGACAAGAGATTACCCCCTGACACGCCCATATTTTCCCTCACCTTCTCAGTTTGTGATTAGTAAGGTTTACTGAATACATTTTAGTCATTGAGGTATCTTATTTAGAATAAAAAACTACAATAAAATCAAATTATTCACACTGTGCTGTGAATCTCATACTGGAGCTGAATTAGGTGAACTAATTATAGGAAAAGTTCCTTCCTTTGCAGAGAATCACAGAATGGCTGAGGTTGAAAGACACCTCTGGAGGTCATCTAGTCCATGCCTGGTCAAGCAGGGCCATGTCTAACTTGGTTCAGAATATCTCCAAGGACAGAAACTCCACAACACCTCTGGGCAACTTGAGCCATTTTTTGACAACCTTGAAGTAAAAGGAAACTTCCTTAGTTAGAAGGAAGTGCTTAGATTTTGTGTTTTTTAATCTGTGCCTATCACCCCTTGTTCTGTCAGTAAGCATGACTGGAGGGAGTCTGGCTCCCTATTTATACCCTCTCATTAGGTGTTAATATACTTTGAAACAATTTAATTGCATTAGTGTTTCAGATGAATATGGAAATTTCAGTCTGGGTCTAACACGACAAATTAGTGTTACAGGTTTAGATGATAAAAAGGAAGATTCCATGACCACAGGGTACAATACTTTGTGCATTTTGGGAAGCTACCAGCTGCAATAAAATAAGTCATCCTGGTTTACTGCATCTGCTGTGTTTGACTTCAGCAACTCACATGATAATGTGGTTGGTTCAATGCCTCCACTGACTGCTAAAAAGGATATGCCAAAGTGAATTTTGGTAAGTAACAAAAAGAATAGTCATGCAGCATTTTGGCTGCTTTTCACACAAATGAAACAACCTGATCTTTCTGCGATACCACCTGGGAGCCCTGAATGCATGGTCTTTTGAGATCCTCATCTAATGTTCTTTTGTTCTATCAGGTACATTTAGGTCCTTCTAAAATTCCTGGGGCTATTGCTTATTGTAGGACTGTACTGCAATCTCTCTCTTGGATTTATTTTTTAATGATGGGAGAATGCAAGGAGATAATCAGGAAGCAAGCATTTTTTTTAGCTTCTCATAATTTAAAACTATTTTCTCTGGTGAGAAGAGGAATGTAGTACATTATTAGGAAGACTAAAAAGCTTCCTTAATTTATCCTTATTTTTCTAAGAAAAGACTAACTTTCCCTTGCAGGATATATATTTTTTTTAAATGGCTGCCAGTATCTTTATTAATGTACATTTTGTACAGTGCTGTATGGATCCAGAGTACTGTAAAAGGAATTTTAGACCAAGACTGGAGATAAGCCATGAAGTCCAAAGTGAAACAGTAAGGTGTTTTAATCTCAGGATTTGTTTTTAGCCTGTTACACAGAGAGGAGCCAAAAGCTACATGAGATTGTGGGCTCACCCTTTTTGAAGAATAAATTCTATAAATATTCTCATTTAGCTGGAGTTCTACCCTTTAAATACAAACAAATTCATGAAAGTTGATGCTCTTTAATTCTGAAGTCAATATATTGGTATGCATAACCTAGTGAGCATACAAACTGTAATTATACTCCAGCTAAACCTATCTCAGTCTTACAAAACCTTTCCCACACATACTGATTTCTACTAGCTTATTTTCAACCTAAATGCAAACCATCCTTGATGAATGTTTGCCAAACCAACCCGGGCTCTGTCCATTTCTTGTTTTTGCACAATGTTTTTGAATTATGGGACCTGATCTCTCAAGGAAAATGGAAAGACTCCCAGCACCTCTAACAGTTCAGGATGAGGTCATACACACTAATATGTATGAGACCTTTTTTCATCTCCTATCATCCATTTTAATCTGATGCAAGTCATGAGTCCTCAAGACCCATTTCCTTTTTCTTTTCTGTTATTTTTGGAGGAACTTCATCCCAGGTACTCCTCTCTGTTGAACTATAACATGAAGATAGATACTGTAGGGGAGGGGGAGTCTCACCACCATCACCACCACCACCAACAAAAACAAAACAAAAAACCCCAACCAAACAAAAAAAAAACCTGTCCTTTGTTTTTTCTCATGAAGAAATTTCAGTCTGAATAGGTCATGGTATGAACAACAATTATGTGATGCTGCAGTTCTTTTTGCTGTGTGATAGTATAGCTATTTCCTGGGTTTGTAGGTATTGATATATTACACAAAAATGCTTGTGGTTCTTTCCATGAAATAATAACATTAAACCCTTGCATCTTAATATATTACCTTGAAAACTCAAAGAGTCAATAGTTATTTTAGGAGGCTATCCAAAGGTTAACCAGATAAATTTAAAATTATGGTCATAAATAATCTAAACAATGACCAGCCGTAGAAACAGATGGTGCTTCTGGAAGGGCCCAAACCATTTCCATCCTTAATTCAATGTAAACCTCCTGTCTGGAGCTCTGGCGCTGAAGTCCTTTGTACCTGCCTTTAAATCTATAATTTCTTCAAAGGTGAGATTTGTGACACAATGTGTGAAGCTTCTTTAATCAGAAACAATGCAAAGCCCCTGTTTGCATGAGTGGCAGATGAACTGAGATAGTGTCCCCAAAACCAGAGAGACTGATCATGGAGTTACACAAATAACTGAAAATAACAAATAAGTTACACAAATAAGCTGAAAATAACAAATCCATTCAGCCCTAATTTCCATTGTCATTTGCTTCTCATTTGTAGCACGGATCAGTTCTTGTTATCACATTAAATTGTCAGTTTAATTTGTTATTATGGATTACTCCATGTCTGAAAAGAATCAATTTTGGTGCCCTCCTCTGATATTTCTATAGTTAGTTTTGTTTTTTTTTCAAGTACAGATTCCTTTACTTTGGTTATCAGATTTGTCAGAATGAGATGCTTTGTGCTTGAAAGATATGAAGTTACTGAGGTGAATACTCTGAAACAGTCACCTGAGCAAAATAACTCAAATAACACAGCTCTGCAGTGAGGGGCTGGGTTTTAGACAGCATGAAGGTTACCTGTATGATGATGAACCCACTAAAGGAGCATGCAGATCAGGCAGTGGTGGCGAGTTCCAGCAGACCTATTCCCAGCTTTAGGGCTTTTTTTTACTGTCAGTTCCTGCCAGGAAAAAAAAAAAAGTGGGTGTAGGTTTAATGCTCGGATGTGTTCACTAAGCAAGTTCTTGCCAAAAACCCTCTTTATGGAACAAAAAAATCATTACATCATAATAATTTTAAAGAATTATGTGAAATAAGCGCAGGATATGCTCACTCCATGTAATTTATTAGTTCCTGTTCTTCATCAATCTTTCAGTCTCTTCTGCAACAGCTTATTTTTTACTTCCATGGTACTGAGGTCTGCCATTCCAAAAGGAGGTAAAGGTATCCAAAGTGGGAAAAATGTCTGAGAATTTATGAACTAGATACATGGAGACATAAAACACCATTAGAATCCAAAAAAGTGGTGCAATAATTACAACTCTGGGGCAGCGTACGTTAAAAGCATTTCCTTCTCTTTACAAAATACCCTAGAAACAAAATTCAAGAGTCAGTTGTGCAAACCTCCTTTTGCTCTAAAGTGGTTGATTATGGTTCTCTTTTGTCTCAGTCAAGAACCAGCAAACAGCTGTATTTATTTTATTGTCTTGTACCCTTTCAGGATATTTATAACTATTGATAAAACATGGAAGTCAGTGGGCAGAGATATTTAATACAGAATAATTCTTAATGAGTCACTGGAAAGGAGGAAAAAATCTTTTTTGTAACTGCTTATAGAATCAAGGTAGGATAGCAACATTTGCAGTTTCAGAGACTAGATGATGTAGCTGTGGAGTTCAGGATCTGTCTCTTGAAAAAGTTGAAAGTAAATACCTTTCAGGAAAAAGAAGTTAATATGTTTTACAGAACATGGGAAGGGGAGATGAACAGAGTAAGAGAGAAAGAAAGCATATGTGGAGGAAATAAATCTGTCTAGACCCCTGAAGTACTCTAGAGAAGTTAAATTTTAAAAGATTGCAGAAGAATAGCTTCCAAATATTTGTGTAAAAAGCTTTTGTCACTGAGGCATATGAACTTTAAAACAATACTGAATAAATATACCTTCACAATATTTTGAAAGAGAAGGAACTGAGCTACAGGGCCAGTGAAAAGTTGATTTCTATTTCCCATCAAGTAGGCTTGTACGATTACAGAGCCACGGATGTGAGAGAGAGCACTTCATGTTTACAGCAAGAGCAGTGGGAGATGTGAGTAGCCCCCAGCTTGTGCCCAGTCCTGCTTCTCTTGGGGGGCAGCTGAGAGTGTCAGAAACGGGACTCAGCATTGTGTACATGGAAAGCGGTGTGTCCCTCAAAGCCAGAGCTGCCAAGTGACATTTCTGTACCTCACGCACGCTTATCAGTTTGTATTGGCCAATATTATCCATCGCTGTTGTAGTCCTTGTCACTGCTCATTATTATCTTCTTATGAGTGAGCAATGCAGAATTACATTCCAGCATACAGCATGAAATACTTGCTGTTTCTCTGAAGCAACATCTCTAGATGAAAACTGGACTGATCTGATGGCCGTGAGGACAGTGAGCTCCTCTGAGAATTGAATGAGGTGGATTTTCTCTACAAGAATTATTAACTCCCAAACGCTTCAGGGCAAAATGCGATTACTGTGTCTTACTGCACATCTCAGAGCTTAACGGAGCATTTGGTGTTCAGAGGATGAGTAATTTCTGTTACAGGAGTGATTTTCCTGAGGGCTCTCTACATTGATGTGAGCTTTCCTAAGCAGTCTGTATGCTATTGCTCAGTTTGCCTTAGAGCCTTGTGCAATAGTGCTTTATCTCTCGTGCTCCCATGCACTACTGAAATATAAATACTTCCTTACAATGTACTGGCAAGTCAGAATGATTCAGAGCATTGGTGGCCTCCTGAGGCAGAGCCAGGCACTCCAGCATCTTCTCTGTCTGTATCCTGGGAGCTGGTTCTGAGAGAGGGCATGGTCTGCTTTGCCTGAGTTGCCTTCAAAGAGCCCATGAGTTCTCTTATGCATTGAGGTTCTCTCATTCTTGATGGGTGAACTCAGCCCAGTTGATCCAGAGAAGTGATTTTCAGTTTCTGATGATTTTGCAAGGTTATTTATACATAGACATGTTTATACATAGACTCAAACACATACTACAGGATCACAGAATGGTTAAGTTTGGAAAGGACTACAGTTGTAGTCACCTTGTCCAACCTCCCTGATCAATCTAGACCACATGGCACAGGATTGTGTCCAGAGGGTTCTTGAGTATCTCCAGTGAGGGAGACTCCACAGCCTCTCTGGGCAACCTGGGCCAGAGCTTGGTCACCGGCACAGTAAAAATGTTCTTCCTCATGTTCAGGTGGAACTTCCTGTGCATCAGTTTCTGCCAATCATCTCTTCTCCTATTGCTTGGCACCACTAAGAAGAGCCTGGATTCATCTCCTTGGCACCCCCACTTTAGATGTTTACACACATTGATGAAATCTCCTCTCAGTTGTCTCTTCTTGTGGCTGAACAAACCCATCACCCTCAGCCTTTATGGATAAAAGAGATGCTCCAGTCCTCTCATCATCTTTGTTCCCCTCCACTGGACCTGCTCCAGGATCTCCATGTCTCTCCTGTGCTGAGGAGCCCAGGACTGGACATAGCACTCCAGATGTGGCCTCTGAGCTGAGTAGGGGGGCAGGATCATGTCCCTCAACCTGCTGGCAGTGCTGTTCTCAGTGCCGCCCAGGAGACCATTGACCTTCTTGGCTGGCTCATATACATATGTAGAAATATAGATTGATATATGTTTCTCCAGTGGCCAAAGGAAAATGAGAAGGAATAGGAAGAAGAAATAATGAAAGAAACAGAAATATTTCAAAAAATGATGAAAGATCAGATTCTGGTTTACCAAAAGTCAATCCTGTCTTGACAGTGAAAACTTGGCAGCAGCAAGAAACATCAGGCTTTTTTTTCATTGAATCAGTTCCAAGATTATAAACAGCACATTTTCCTAGATGTTCTTCCAATATGTGATAAGCCCAACCAACAGGCCAGCAAGAACAGTGTTTAGCTTTCCTGTGCGGGAAGAGAACTGGGTGCATACTTCAAACCTTATCTTTTCACTATGCACTATCTAAACAGAAACATCTTAAGAGAGTTTTCAGTGTTAGGACTGAAAACTCCTGCATCTCCTCTGCTGGTAGTATTACTGAAAATATTAAATTGTTATTGCTACTTCCACACAAGATGTGGAAATGGCTGTTCTTTTCATTAAAATGGAAAAAATTGAACCAAGACCAAGCAGGGAGGGTTTTTGTTCTGCCAAGTTGCAGAGCTTAAAATGTGTTAAGCAGACTTGTTTGCAAAAAAATTATTCCAGCTTTAAGAAGTAGTTTCAGAGATGTTTTCACAAATTCTTTTGCCAGCACTCCCATAAACAATCTAATGTGTCAATCATAATTTCTGACCAACAATGACTGTAGGACTATGTCAAAGGTATTTGAGTTCTCCTCCTCCCAGCCATCTAACAATTATCTTTGGGTAAAAAAAAATGAAAAGAAAGATCCAGTTGAAAATTAGACCAGAAAAGAATTTTCTTCTAGTGCACCTTCTATGGAATTACATTGAAACTAAGAAGTTCAGCCAAATCATCATACAATTAGAACAGAAATCACACTTCCCACACTTCTGCTGGTGACAGAGTTACAGCTGAAACAATTACTGCATGAGATGATTTTTAAGTTCCATGAAAGCTGTGCTTACTGATTCAACACTACATTTTAAGTTTACAAATCCAGTGTCAGAAATCAATGGCATAATGTTCTTATAGTAATCTAGGGAAAAGCCTTTTCTAAACCTAATGTACATTGTATTTATTCCTAAAAATCTCATCAGCTAATCCTTTAGAAATAAACTCTTGTGCTACAGATGTCACGTATTTCCCTGTCTGTGTTTTCAATTCAAATGAATGCTTCCTTTTTTGAATTCTCCCACAGAGTATCTTTTACCTCTTTGCAGCCAAAGAAAAAGAGTTAATTTTCCAGGAAGATGGAAGACTCCTATGCAGAGTTTATAATGATAAGTATGGATGCATGCATTGTGCACCTTCAGCTGTGTACATGTTGCACAGAGGTCATGTAATTTGTCATCAGTCTTACACTGGGCAGCCAGTCTGCTACAGAGGGTCCAGTTGTGTGTGATGTTCATAAGCGACCATACAAAAAATTAATCTGGCATGGATTCTGTTTGTAGAGTTCAACAGAGTTTGGATTTGTTTCTACAAGGTTTGACACGCAATCTCAATTAAAAATATAGGCATATCTTCTTTATTGCCCTGTTCCTAAGAAAAGAGTGGGTAAGCATTAACTCTAGTATAATTTAAACTGAAATTGCTGACAATATCTCTTTTATGTGTCCACAAAATGTCTATTGCAAATGCTTTTAACTTATTTTTTGTGTTGGAGATTTCTGCAGTCTACTACCACAAGGGACCTTTTTTTTCCTAAGGCAGCTACATCTCAGCCACATGTTATTTCATGGAACAGCCTGGGACAATTGAAATTGCCCAACTCAGACAAAGAACAGGTTTACAGATGGATTCATTTCCACAAAAATAATCTGAAGGTATTTTGAAAAATTCATATGTTCACACATGGAGAGTCATGAAAACCTTTTAATTTTTGGACTCTGTAAGGGAACTCCCACCAGTCCTTGGGGATGATGCCGTTTGCACACCTCCAGCTGGCCTCTGGTAGTGCAAGCAGTTACCCTGGCTGTGAAGCTACTGTGGCTCTCAGAAAGGCAGATCTACCACAAGATATTAGATGATTCTTCCATCACGGCTGGTATTTTTCACTAGCAAATCATAAATAATAAATGTCCCACAGAAAAGTAGAAAATCCCATCAGACTAATATGGGAGAGAAATAGAAGAACGTACCAAGCTGCTGATGAAATTCAACTACCTTTCTAAGCAGGAAAAACTCCATGATTACAGGCACTTGAACTGGTCAAGTTTTGAAAATGTAGTTATACAGCTTAGCCAATGTATTCTCCCCTGGAGAGCAATCTCCCTGAGATTTTCTCAAACTTGTCATGGATGACCTCACCATTCCTTTGTCACCTCTCAAATGCAGAAGCAAGTTCAGATTCAGTGCTAAAACTTTATTCTTTGATTAATGGCCATCTAAATCCAGAATCTTGGTTTGAGAACATCTAGAAATGGACAAGTTAGCCACATTGTTGTCACACAACACTGATGAAGAGTCATCAGTGCAGTAACTGTTAAGTAGTGGTGCTTCGCAGAGCTGCTTTGTTGTCCACTGTCAGCTGAGACCCTGTCTCTGAAAATGACTTTGCATCACTGCTACAAAACTCCACAGGAACCAACGGGAATCGAAGATTTAGTGCAACAAATTGTGTTCTTCATTGTTTGACAGTAAAAGGGCACTTAGCCCTAATAATTTTCCTAATGGCTTATCTTGCCAGTTGTAGCACGTTTCAAAACTAAACTGCACTGAGCGTTTGCCAAAATTAACAAACTATGACATCACTGACTTTTGAAAGAGAGAAGTGAAACTTAGCTTGCAGTAAAAGTCCAGACAATTACAACGTGCATTCCAGATAGGACCACAACATTAGCTAGTGCTGCTTCCTTGGCTAGGTCAGAAGCCCATCTTTTAAAATAAGTTATGTATCCATCAGTTCTGAACCTTGTTCCATTTTAAAGTTTCTCTCTATCAGGCGGCTTAGAAGCCTGAATGCTTGCACTTCAGATTTGGCCAAAAATAATGAGAATACAACAGATAAAATAAAGCTTAGTGATATATTTGAGTAAAAAAGGGCCTCATATAAAATGAGGTTAGCATATTATACTCAGAGCATAAGTGAACATGCTGAACTTTTTTAGTTGTTCTTTATGCATGCTGTTCTTTATATAGTATGAAAGGCATTTATGATATATATTGTCATTTCAAGTATTCTTGCCAAGCAGTTTCTGAGTCTTTTCATAAATTTAAAGGAACTACATAACAGTTCAGCACATTTAATAAACATACTTTATATGGAAATAACTTTTTGGAGAGTACTAAGATACATTTGATCTTAGAATGTTCTGCTTTAGCTTTGCAAAAGCAAGTTAATCATAATCTGATTTAATACCTTATGCTAATGATAACTTAAATACAAATGCAAGCATAAATTAGATGCACTGATAGTCTCTTACTGCCCTTTAAAGGCTGCAGATAAATCTGGAATGTACTCAGAGACAATGTTTTAGTGAGAACAGAGAAATATTAAAAAAACATCTGAATTTGTAACAGTGCTGTCATGGGACACAGAATATGAAATGATTTAGACAAAGAAATGAAATGTGGCAGTGGAGTAGGGGAAAAAGAAATACACTCATTTCAATTCTCAGCTTGCAACAGATCTCTTGTGCTGACTTTGGTGAAATGTGTTTGTCACAGAATTCTCAGGAATTTAGATTCACCCAGTTTGCAGTGGGTGAGATAGTTCAGCTATAAAGCAACAAGGCCTGGCAGAGTGAGAAGCTGTTGCAAGGTCTCACATCATGCTGGCTGTCTTCTCCTTGAAGCCCCATGCAGCAATACTTGTGCAGGGAATCATTTTCCAGCATTGCTTCTCCCACAGTAAAACACTCATCCTGTGGCTGCTGTGACCCTGGAGCCACCTCCTTGTAGGATGCTTGCTGAAGGGGATCATTCACAAAATGGGACAGAAGCTATGAAACAGCAGCAGAAGGAATAAAGCTGCATATTCCAGATTGCATATTCCAGTTGCTAGGAAAGGATCAGAGAAGATGGAAACAACAAAGACTTGTAGTTGTCCTCTTCTGTATCAATAAATGCAATCTTTACTTATTATTTACATGATGGGCCCAAGCGCACTGGGCATTTTAACCTGGATGCGCCACATTTTTATGTCTTCCTTTAATCTGCTGTAATTTATTTTTAAGCGTCATGCTCAAGTATAACTGTATGTTTTGCCTCCTGCTTTGCTGCATTCCCAAAGGTTGATTAAGCAGGTTTATAATCCTTTAGAAGATGTCTACTCAAGGCTTAGTAATGCCACAATGTCTTGCTTTCTTATGTACTCAGGCAAGCTGGAGGATTTCTAATATTTATTTTCTAACCCTGAGCAAAAAGTATTAAGTGCTTTTTCTGGATGAGTCTTCATCCCACCACTTTTCTCCCAGACCTTTTGTGAAAATCTCATTACAAGAGGGTACTGGGCATTCATCCAGGCTTAGCTATACTTCTTTGTGAACATGATAAAAGGGAAGCGAAGGCTTTACAGTATGCACCACTGCAAAACATCCTGTTGTGTGGGTTTGCTATACATTAATTAATCAACTCTCCTGGTTAGAAATTATGCAAAGTCTATAGGTTACTCAGAATATACAACTTCCCTAGGGATTTGTATCCTACTGCAAATAGAAAATTACATTGTTCAATTCTTTACAAAGACCTCCCGCCAGATGTCCCCCTTTCCCCACCAAAATGATAACAAAAGACTGTTTAACTGTCAATTTAAACATGTCTGTAGTTTTTCAGTTCTTCATTATGCTCTATGTCCTGTGAAATTAATTGTCATACCTGCATTTTGATCCAAATAGCAGCTGCTTTTATGCACGATGCCATAATAGCATCAGCCTGTGGGAAGAGCATGTAACCTCAAAGTGCACTTTGTACCTAGAGAGCCTGAGCCAGGCAGAGCAGATCTCACAGTGCATGAGAAATGATGGGATAGACATGTCAGGTGCCTGTTTTCCAGCACTGGCAATTACATGCAAACTCAGTGGGATTGATTTTAATCACCTATCCTTAGGGAATTGACAGAAATATAAAGGCTGTATTTGAGTCTTTTGACCTACTCATTAGGAAGTTTTGACACAACAAAGACAGAATATTCCAGAGGCTTCAAAAAGAAATAACTTGCAACTGAAATGGGTATTGTCATAAAGAGGGAATTTTAGAAAAGACCTTTTATTAACATGCTTGCTGGCATGACCGTCATTAGTCATGATGGTGCACAAAAAAGCCTGAACAATTTTGGTTGTACTTCTCAGCCAGATTTAATTTCAACCATGGCTACAACAATCAAAATCACTCTTTTAGATATAGCCATCTCTCTCTCTCTGCATACACCTGTTTCCATTCATTCTGACAGTTTAGTACTTAATGTGGAAAGGGCAGCAGGGCCTGACCGTAAGATCATGCTTACATTCCACAGAGTCCAAGACAAACTGGAGAAATGAGTCCATGACACTTATTTAATAATGAACACAGAATAATGGGATATTTCTGGTGCTTGAGTTCTAGACATTGACAATGAAATGTGCACTCTCATAAGCAGAAGAGTACTTATTTGATATCTTGCCAACTAAACTGCGAGGCAAGATGCAGAGAATTTATTCTCTGGCACTGTTAGTCACAATGCGAGCCAAATCCAGTACCTCAGTATCAAATGGGGTAAATTGCTTTAAGGGAGTTGAAGCCCATGATGAACCTAGCCAGTTTTTAGACATGGTTGGGAAATAGTATGTGCAAGCTACAGATTGTAGATCAATCAATTTTTCCTATTTTCCTATAAGCTGAAACCTCTGTTTACCAGGTGGGATCAGAACTGTAAATACCACTCCCCAATTCCTCCTCACCCCCTAAAAAACCCCCAAACACCAAAGCTACCCAATGAACATACAAAAAAACACCCTCAAAAAACCCTACTGCAAAAAAAAGGACCAAGAAGACAATTAAGTATCTTTACTTTCTCTGTATCTCAGCCACTTACGCATATAGCAGAATTAAGAATATTTCTTTATTTCCAGCTTTTGTGACTGTTCTTGTACATTCCTTAACACCGAGGAGGTCTGAACCTGATAAACACATTGGACGGTTCAAGTGCTAGTAATAACAAACAGTGGGGACAGCTTGACTGACATAATCTATTTACAGACTAAAGGTGTAAGGAGCAATATTGCAGGGTGCTTATCTGCCAAATCGATGGCCAATGGTACTGGGCAGAGATAGTATTTTACAGGCTTAACCTCATAGTTCCCTTCTCACTTTCTTCATGTCGTGTAAAATCTGACTAAACTCAAAAGGCTACATGAGGAATAAAAAGGGGAAACCTGGTTCATGAAAGGATTTACTTTAGCTATTAAAAATAAATAAATTCCCAAACCTCCAATGCAATTGAAACAGACATTTCAAATATTCTAAGATAGACAAATACTCTGTTGTAGCATTAATGATTATGATATGAGCCTATGATTTGTACAAAACAAGCCATAATTACTGTGAATATTCTACTGGATTTTGCAATAAGGGAAGAAGGTATTTTCATGCTTTCCAGGTTTGGGATAAATATAATTGATTTATGATTAACATAACAGGTCTAGGCTTATCTTCCAAATAAATAGTGTTTCACAGAGAGATGAGGATAAAAGCAATTTTCTCATTTCTCCTGAAACATGGTATTTTCAAGACAGAACAACTAAGAGCAATGCTGATGAGGACTCCTGCTAGATAAACATTGTTCATGCTAGATTGAAGTTCATGTGTTGTATGGCAGGAGAAAGATGAATGGGAGGTCAAAAATCTAAAGAATAACATGAAGAAGTTTTTTAGAGGACACAGTTTGAAAAGTAACATGATTGGGAGAAAATTCCTGTCAGTTTACTACAGATTAATTAAGCAACACTGATCACTGGGCATTTCTTGGGAACTAATGGGAGTCAGAGGTTAATAGTCTAAATTTGTTCCCTAGGCTACCATTTCTTGCCAGCTTCTCATGCCATTGAAGTGTTTCAGACCAAGGTTCTCATAGTTTAGGTTAAAAAAAATAGGGTGCAAATATATTCTAAATTTTTGAAAGCTGTATCAATAATGGTACAATAGTTATCCTGAAAGGGATGCAGATCTGATCCTGAGAAACATCAAGACCCTGCAATTCCCATCAATCCCTCTGAAACTCTGTTCCTCAGCAGCTGGTAAAGGCTCTGGCAAGCCTCACTGAACCCCAACTTCAATTTCGTGACTTTGGCAGACTAATTCAGATAATAACACAGAAGATAACAACACCTTCAGTCATATCAGGCATACTCAGCCTCCATAAACATAACAATTAAATCACTGCAGTGGGTCAAATTTGACACTGCACTCATGTCCAGAAACTCTTGTGTTACACACAACCTTTGCCAAAAAAGGTGTCTTGCAAGACCAAGAAAATCATATTGCTTCAGAGAAGGTAAAGAAAAGGTTTCAGCAACCTGGTAACTGCTGGAAAAGGCCTGTCCCCTCATTAAACCTGGTGGCTTGTATTTGAAACATCTCTCTGGAATATTGAAGACTTTTGCAGCATCCTGCCTTGTTCAGCAGCAAGAATAACTCCTTGCAGTAAGATGGACAAAAAAATATGTTTGAGTCCACCGTTAGAGAAGGATAAGTGTGATTCTGACCATCCCATATGACAGGGAAACAAGCAAATAATTATAATTTCTACATCTGAGTCCTTACTTTCTCTAAAAGTTGGAAATGTCATCCATAGCAGGATAGCCACTCCTTGTCTGTGTGCCTGGCTCAAGTGCCAGTCAGCTACAGAGCTCCCTGGCATTAAGGATTTGTGTTCAGGGGTGTCCAAATTCCAGACACTAGCTAAACCCTGACTAAACTGCCGGTCTGACTCTCATTGGCATTGATGACAGCATTGGCTACGGCTCATTTCTTTAAAATTTCCTCTGAACCTTCCCTGCTCCCCTCCCACCCTGGCTTGGTTCCTGGCAGTGTACAGAAACCAGCAATTTCACAAGGTTATTTTAAACACTAGTCCTTATATCTAAAACCTCTCTCTTGTTAGCTTTGCTAAAACACATGGCACTCAAGTGCTTTCTAAATGGCTATCAATGGATGCTGCACTTAAAGGGCAAATGTAAAAAGGAACAAACTGAACACATATATCACATACCTTTTAGGGCTGAGACATTAAAGAGCAGAAGCTTAATCTTTGGAATTTTTCAGTATAAATAACTGGCCCTGCTTATTGAACTCGAGAAAATGTCTTCCACAGTCTTACATGAAATCTTCTCTAGCTAGTGATTGAGGAAGAAAACTTCTCAACTTTCCACACTATCATTTTTGCTATTTTCTAAAGCACATGTAGCCAATTAAGAAAAGTTATTCCAGTGTATCACTCTGTTTTAAAAACAAGGGGAAATATAAGACACTGTGAATGAACATTCTGCTTTCTTGAACAATTAATTATTTGATATAATTCATCCTGTCCACAGATGTTGCTTTTGTTAAGAATGACCTTCTTGATTGTTCCAGTTTGAACAAAATAATCTAGTTTGTAGCAACAAAATAACTCTGTGGGGTGGCAGCCTGCTCTGCGTGTTCCTTATCTCCAGAAGGATTGAAATTATAGCCACTGAATAAAGGTAAAGAGGCATATGTAATGCACTTTACTGAACTTTGATCTCTCCATATTTTTCAGATGTTGCTAGACAATGCTTGCACAATGTTTTAAGAGTGCAAAGTCTGGTTTGAAAAGTCCACAATATTTATTAAGTGTTGAGACATTCTCTAAGCTAGTGTACAATGAGATGCAGAAAGTTCTTTAGAAGAATTGTTGTTGTGTTCAATTTTAAGAGCGGAGTAGACATACTAAAATACATGTGATTATTTAAACATTTCTACTTAATGCTGTTGCCACACAGAACAACAGATTCTATATGCTGGAAGCTATAGCCAGTCAATTGCATGTACTCTGCACTTTACAGCCTCTCTCTTTATTGACTAGTAAGATACACAGGCCTTAACATACATTGTTACTTAAATCAAGTTCCATGGCATTTTTCATGGATAAACACTGCCAGGTTGCATCCTAAAGACAGAGAATGCTTGGACATCACTCCCACGCCTGCAAGCGGGTCTGCTGAACATCAGTGGTGTAACTCTGCCAGATAGAGCTGAGTCTGTCTGTGCTTGCAGAAAAATTCCAAAATGCTTCTTTACCTTTGCAGATGTCAGGGAATTTTTCTGAGCAAAGGAGATGCGTCCCTTCAGTTGGCAACTCAGGGATATGAGCATTTCTGCTCCAAACACCAGGAACAGCCAACCTCACATGAACATGGAAGGGCAATAAGGGAGCTGACTTTTGTGGACACCTCTCACATCATGTAGTGTGAAGAGTGACAGCTGTACTCCCAGCTGAAGTGAGCTTCATGCAACTGTGATTTCTGACGAATTTCATTATGAAGTTTGCATCTATTAGAAAAACTTGGTAGAAAAAAAGAATGAAAAATATAAAAATGGAATTGGTCAGATTTGGGTTTCCCTTCTGCTTCAATGCTTAATTCAAGCTAAAGAGTAATGCTATGGTGTCCAGCTTAGTAAATGCATTGACATGCAAAGTCTGTATAAAATGAATGTGTTAGATGTTCACAAATGCAAGAAGGGTGAACATTCTTTAAAGCTTCTGCTGATGCTCCAAGGTTTTGCTCCGAGAAAGAAGATAGTATTGGTAAGAAAAAGAAACTATAACTTTGGGCATGTAATAAGACTGTGAATTTTAACACCAGTGGGTGTTATGCTTTGCTTTTCTATTCATACTTCTAAAAAAGCTCTTTGCTATTCAAAATATTGTGCCATGGTTTAGCATAAATGATAGATTTGATTCAGATTTTACACTTATTATTAGAAAGTGTGGTCAGGAATCTGAGGAAGCACTGGGTACCTAGGAACTGAATTAAAATTAGGATTCTGTGCCTATGACTTCTTTCCTCTTCTATCTCTGCCTTTAGGGAAATCTCTACTTTATTTTCCCTGTGCATAAAAGCCTACGTATCTGCCAATTTTAATTAGATGGAGTACAACACCTTCAGGATTGTAAGTGCCAAGCATTATAATAATCTGTGACCTTCAGCTAATGAAGGAGTGTCCTGCTTCCACATAAAGCATGTCAAGTATTAGACTGTGATACCGTTTGAGTGCTCTGTCCTGACATAAGCTGTTTATAACATCATATGTTGGTAAATCCTTACTCCCACGCCTGCACAACACTGTTGACGTTTGTAAAGACAGTGTTTGGTGCAAGTCAAGCATGTTGTGCATGTTGTGATTTTATACTCAGCTTATGAAAAATCAAAGCTTTTTACGAGAAGCGCTGTGACAGGTTTCAAAGCAAAGGAGTATGATAACCTCTAACTTAGCATATCTCAAATTACAAGATCAAATGCAGATTTGGACATGTTGGAAGAGAAATTCAGCTCTGTGGGTGAAAGCTAAAAGAATTTAAATAATGTGCAATGGCCTTGGGATCTCTTACAATTTCTATGGAGAGCTATTAATTCTTCTTTATTTATATCACTTTTTCATAGTTAAAAGATTTTTTTCTTTCTCCCCTAAAGCTCATAATGTGGTAAAAAAGTTGTTTGGAACAGTTAAATCAGTGTATAATTCCTCATGAGAAAGAGTCCATCATACATTTTGCATATCTCAGGGGTTCAAGGACAGTGGGCAGGAATCTGATCTGTTTTACAATAATTTAAACTCCAACTAATTTGAGTGAACTCACCGGCGTTCCTCCAGATGTCAGTTAGAATAACAGAGCAGAGTGTGGCTCAGGAAGTGAAAAATAAAACAGAAGATCTGTGTCTTTCACTGCTGGTGCAGTAACTTGTGACAGAAACATTCTCTGAGGCAGTGATGTGCTGGTGTTCCAACCATGCTGAATTCATTTACTTTGGCAGTTTCTTGATTGTTCCACTGTCTATTTATTTGAAATGGAAACCAAGTCATCTTGCCTGCTCCTTCTCCCAGCATATGATTACACAATACATCTTCCAGTTTTTGCAATCAATCACTTTCAGTGCTATTTTCCCATTGTGCACCACATTACCTGGCTTTTGGAGATGTTTCCATCTGAATATGAGTGTAAAATCTCTTAAAAATAAGAGAAAGTGTCTATGCATTTGCAAAGTGTGAAGAATGACTAAGTTGTTCCATGCATTTTCTTGGTCATTTACTGACAGCTGATTTGGAACATATGCTTCTCAGACATTCAGTGTCCTTCTCAATTTTGGGTATAAGAGCCAGAGATTTTAGTGTCAGATAAGCTAACCTTGTTTTTCAAAAAGTCAAGACCTGTCACCATTATAGACATCTCCTGGTTGGCTGTGCATGACCCCTGTAATGTGGCTGTTCCATATGAGAGACAGATCAGACAAACGTTTGGTATTTTCTGGATTCTATTCAAATTTTTCTACAGTCTAATAAAGTAAAAACTAAAATAAGGTAGATAAGTGACAACTCACTTCTAATGAATTGTATGCAACACTTATTAAAATGGAAAGGAAACATATTACAAGAATGGATTAATTTTTATAAAGGTAATTTAGTCTAATTAAAATGTGTTTTCCCTCTTATAAGTTCACAGCTCCCACATATTAGTGGGTAGGATATCCTTAGATGAATTATTTTAGGCTTAATTTAAGGATGTACAAACTGAGATATGTAGTGTCCAAGATCAACTAGAAGGCTGGTGGAAGAACAGTTAATAAAGTTTGAGAGCTGGGAATAGAAATGAATAAGGGCCATATTTGAAACAAAAAAAGTCTCAGATAAAGAAACAGGTGGCCACTGGCTTAATTCAAATTCTGACAAAGTTCCTTTCCCTACTGAGGTACAGCTATGTCTGCCAACATCTAAGGAAGGGCACAGATTCTGTCAGCAATTGATTTACCTTGGCCTAGTGCTTCATCCATCTACAGAAAAGCTGCAGTAAAGCTGCCTAATTGATCAACTAATCCCTCAGGAAAAGTGCTTCTGTCACTAAGAGTCTGTCATTCTCATTGGGATGGGATTCCCTCTCCTCTCCGAAAAACCACTCTCCTCTGTTTCCCATATGGCTGGTGTCTTTCACCTCTGTTCATGCTGACCTTTTGGTCCTTCCTTGACCCAATATCTGCCAGTGTCCCTTCCTTGTCACCTTTGCCTTGTGCATCTTTGTTGTCTGGACTCCAGCCACTGACTCAGGCCGCTGTTACTGTCTCCTTCTTCTTGACCTGTTTCATTTGGTAGCTCAGAAACTGATCACTATTGTTCATCATCATTAGCTTTTCCCACATTTTTCTTACTCCCTCTATACCTCCACTCATTTTGCTGATAGAGAATTCATGCCTTAAGGGAAGGGCACTGCCTGATTTCAAGGTTCTTGGGCACTGCCATTGTGTGGAGGCACCATTCAGTGCCTCAGGTAGGGGTGATGGACAGTTCTTCCAACACTCACCTCTGAGTAGCAGCCACAACCTGGTCTCTGTCTGCAGAGCTGTCAAACTTTCATAAGCATTGCAATCACAAATTACTGAAGAGCTAATTTTTCTAAAGCTGAGCTCACATCCAACAGATCACTTCTTTGACATTTAAAATCACAGGGATTGCACATGCACACCTATTCCAACCGTGGGTGTAGAAGGGACCTCAGACAAGACAAGCGAGATCATTTTTCTGGAGAAGACTACAAATCCTGCAGACTTGAATGGAGCAACCTGACAGACAGCTGACACATGCAGAAGGCTCATCAGGCTTTGGAGAAAAGATTTGAAGTTTTGTTGTCTGACTTCCCAAAAATGAAGGGACAGAGCCTGGGGAAATGTAGCCTGGGACAGTGTTGTTGCAATAGTGAGAGCTACATTATCACACTTCCCAGAGGACTGAGTTTTATGTCTTACTGCAATGTTAAACCTTACTGCAGTGTCTGAGTGAGTCAAATGAATAAAATGAGAACTTTAAATGGAAAATTAACCAACCAAGGGGAGGAATATTTAATAAAAGGGTTTGTGGTTAATCCTTTTAATGCTGTCATCAGGGAAGACTGCCACAGCTTCAGGGCATGTACACCTCAACCCACTGACATGCTTACCTGGAAGTGAAAAAGCAAGAGGTGAAACCTCCACTGAACTGGCATCTAAATTACACCTTATTAAACAGAAAGGTGACATTTGGAGCATATGAGTTGGAACTTGCTTTTTTCAGCATCTGAACATTCATTTGTAAAACTGGTTCTCTCGTTATTGTGTCAAAATGAGAGATTCCCAGCCAGGTAGCTGACAGGTTAGACAAAGAGTCCTGTTCAGTAATAAAACAGTCATTCGGGTATTCTCCAGTTTTCCCTCCAGCATTTGCACAAAGTGTATGAGCTGTGCTTGGGCCTGATACACTCTTTCTCTTATCTAGGATTTGATAATTATTGCTAGGGAAGTGGAGAGGAGATGTTTCAACTAGCACTGGAGTATGTGAAAGAAGGTAAGTGGGTCAATAATTTGCTTCTTGGGAAGGCTGGTGACATGTTCAGTTTATCCATCATTCAAACATTATCATTTGTTTATCATTCAGTTAAATGAATGAGAGTTGCCTGTATGGGTGCCTAGAAAGGTGTGGTGCAGCTTGAGTAGGAGTTTATACTCTGTGGTTACTTGGATGACAACTGCTGGTCAATCCATAAAGATGCAAAGTGATTCCTTTTTCCTCTCACTCCCTCTTATCCCCAGCCCTCCAGTGGCCCTAAAATTACACCACTAATCCTCAGCCGAGAGAGACCTACATTGACTAGAAACCAGCCAGAGCAAATAATAATTGCAACCTTTTTAGCTTCTGCTGTGGTCTGTGCTCATCAGTCATGTATATGGGGAAAAGTGTGGCCACATGGCTTTGGGTCAGACATACGGTACAGATCATAGATACTGAAAATAAAGAAATTCACTGGAAAAACCTTTGTATCTTGTGTATTTTGGATTTCATTGCTTTTGTTGTGTGTTAATCTGCTGAAGATGCAGTTCTGTATAAAAGGATTGCCAAGTGACACAGCAAAAGGACAGGCAGCCTACCAGCAATACAATAGATACCAAAAGGCCACCTTATAATGAGGTCACATTCTTCCAAAAAATGCTGAATATGATGCTTTAGCAAGCACTCTTAGATTATAATACTACCCAATGATCATTCTCACTCTATACCACTTCTGTCTAAAAAAAAAACCAAACCCATAGTATTTTTTGAATTACTGGTAATGGCACAGACATTCTCACATATAATTTGAAATGGAAAAGGGAAGGAATTGCTCACTTATGCTTTCAAAATCTATATATTGCATTTATATTTGCAACCCTGTCAGCACAGGTAGCAAGTAACACAACTCTCAGGATATCTGCAGGGGAATATTTATCTGTAGTTGATGATCACAGGACTGGGAATGCCAGCACTTACTTTCTCAAATGCCAGAAAGCTTTAACTGTCAGCAAAGCTAATAAAATAAATCATACATGTGTGCTGGAGGAGTGGTATGTAAGAAAGAAATGGATATAGTGATTAGAGTTCATGCTGGTAACAATGGTAAATCTGAATGGGTGACTAACAGAATTTGTGAAAACATTTCTAAAGCAATCTCTGTTACACTCCCCTAGCATACATGACCATCTAGGCAAGAGGAAAAAGAGGCACTCAATAAACAGTGTAGAAGAGATAGGAAAATACCTTGACACAATACTGGAGAACTTTCAGTGCTGCACTTAACCAAAGTCAAGCCAGACCTGCATCTGAGATAATGGTCTGGCAATACTGGAAACTACATAACCAGCAGCTGGGAGAAGACCAACATATAGTGACAATTCCAGGAGAACAAAGACATTTGTTAAGCACTAATGGGACTGCCATAATTTAACAGGCAGTAACGAAAGTTCAGACGGAAGGTACAAAAGCCCAGGGGGAGAAGCAGTTGATCAAGTATTACAGTACAGTAGCCACCAATACGTCTTGTCCAAGTTCACATCACAGTCTACAGAGGACAAGCTGCAATGATTTAACTCCAATGATCCTAAAGAATCCAAAGAATTTAATGAAGCCCTGGACAGTCACAAAGCAAAAAGTTACGAAAGTAAATGAAAGAATCTAAGACAAAAATAGAATGGTAAATTTTCCTTGAGAGCAATATACCAAGCAATGGGATGTATCAAGGATTTAATTTGATGAATTTAGTAAGGATTTGTTTTCATTTCTGTGAACACAAAAAATCCTAGAGCCTGCTTTGATGCCCAGTTAAATATTAGACTAGAAAACACAATCATACAGACATCTGGTAAGAAATTTTTAAGTACTCAGTAATGGTTTAAACCCTGTGTAACCATTGCTGATCTTTGACAAAAATGAAACAAGACAGCTCTGAAGACTTTTAAACTGGTATCAATCATTCACACAGTTACTGCAACCCCCCTCCAAACCTCCTCCATAAAATTGTTGGTACAAAATTAAATGCTAGCTATGACTAAACTGAAGAATAAGAAGCTAGTTATATATTTTCATAGCTTGCAGTTAAAAAAATCTACAATTATTTATATACTTAAACTGCTCTCCAAAATTATATTTAGCTGAAGATAAATAACAGCATCACTGACAACACACTGTATATCTTTTTCAAGTACATTTACTGCATATTTTAGGAATTAAATATTCCAGAATATTTAAATATGTTTTTTCACATTGGGCTCTAACACAAAACTTTTTATGGGCATAAACCATAGCTTTGATGTAAAATTAATTCATTCATGAAATTTAGGTACGGTTTATTATTGCAGCTGAAATGTCTGCCTAAAGGAAAATTATATATTAAATATTTTTTCCATAGAATAGTCTCCATAAACTACAATTGTTTGAAATAAGCCTGATCCTAAGGAGATGTGAAGGAGATGCTATTTTTAACATGAGAAGCAAATCATAGCTTCCAGTGTTTGACTTCGCAAATCCCTTTTAAGTTTCTCATTTAGTTTCAGACTGCTCTGTTTACTAGATCTTTTTCTCTAGTAAACCTGTATTTTATATATTTGCTGGGTTTGTGACATGACTTTTTGATCTTTCTTAATTCCAGTCCAAACCAGCGAGGTATTCTGGCAACCTGAAAATGAATTTAAATGATCCATGCCTTCATTTATAAGAGTATTGTAAATAAATATTAATGCCTTGATAAAACAAGACACTTAAATAAACGCATAATTTAATAACATCCCTATTTCCTGAAATATAAGCTGTCAACTACATGGAAAAGGTCTGTTTTCCCAAGTCACTTTTACCTGTTTCTTTTCTTACTTTGAAATTGACGCAGGTACTGGAAAATATTCACAAAGATATTCAAGACATGGACTCCGCAGGACAATCCAGAGTGACAGCACAGCACTGCTCTGGACACCTCGGGGAGAGAAGTCGAGTGCATTTGCACAGCTCCAAAGAGCCATGAGGGGAGATTATTTCGGATGATGGCAAACTCCCCCAGCAGCAGAGCCTCAGCAAAGCACTGGGCCTGAAGTGAGCTGCATGCAGGAGTACCTGGGTTTGTCTCCACTGGTTGTGTATTCTCAGTGTTGAGTTACAAGCCCATTTCCTCTCTGCAGTATCAGCTCATGGATTTCCTTTTATGTTTGTGATGCCTTGCTAGGGAGCACCTGTCTGTGCTGCTTTCCTCATTTCCTTTAAAATGAAATTAATAGATAGCAGCCTGCCTCTGGGGCGCTCCTCAGGACGGCCTCCTTTGTGCAATGCTTAAATATTGTAAAAGCCTGATTTAATGCTGTCAGACCCAACAGAACCCATTCCTGTTACCATTTGGGGTGTCTTGGAACATATGACAGAGAAAGTCCCACTCTCAGTCCCACCAGGGCTATCGCTGAACTTCTCTGCTTACAGTAGTAGAACAGCTCTGTGCTTAGACCCACTAGTTAAGAGCAGGAAACAAGAGTATTGGTTTATTGCCTGAACCCACACATTTTCTATTGACAATACTCACAGGAGTGTGATCTGGCCAAATGTTTCTTTAAGAAAAATCTGGTACTCCAGGATTCCAAAATTTAACAAAAACCACAACAATTTCCATTGTGATAAAGCACTCCAGATCTACTACACAGTAGTTTAGTCATGCCCAATATTTGTTACCTTCCAACAGAGATGCCTTAAGAGGTCTGTATCTGATCTAATACAGTATTTGGAGAATACAATATGCTGGCAAAGAAGCAATTTTCTGCTAAGATTGATGCCAGACTATCAAATGTTTAGATTATTCATAATTTTAGAAGTATATAACAGTACATAAGCCTGTGATGTCAGAACTAAAGTATTAGTTATGCAAAACTAACAATAAGTTTGAAAATATGTTGCCTACTATTTAGAAAAAGAATGACCCTACACAATTTCAGAGGATTTTTTTCTACAAACATTAAAAAAAAATTCTGGAGGAATCGCCAAGTTTACAAATATGCACACACATTCCACATATGGATATGCTTTAGTAATCATCTTTACAAACCTTTTAGGCTACACATGGCTCTAATAAATAACCCATTCACAAACAATATATTATCATCTGAAAAAAAAAAAGGAAAAATCCCAAACCCTTTTCATATACAGCCCAACAGTTCTAGCATTCACTTTCAACCCCCAGCTCCATGATCAATCATTACGTCAGTGCTCATTTTTCATGGTTTGGTGTTGAACAACAAATGGAAAAGAAAATGACTGAAAAAATTAATATTGTCTCTGACAATAAGCAAAGCTCAAGAAAGAACTCACAACCGACAGCTGAGGACAGTCTGCCTGTTTGTTGCAAGTTGCAAATGTAATAAAACCTGAATGTTTGTTCTCCTTTCTTTTTGAACAGAGTTCATATGGGCCAAACTGCACGACGGGAAGGCCTGCGTGTCAGTCCCTTTGTGTGAATAGTAAACAGCTGCAGTAAAATGTTTTACCCCTTGAAGGACAATACTTATTAGCTCAAGGTTAAGAGCCTTGCAGAAGGTTAGCCCAGCTACTGCAGAGCTGTGAAATATCATCCTTTGGCTATCTGCTGACACACACTCGGGCGGAGTTATGCGATATCGGCAATGCAAGCTTCACCACTCCGAATAAAACACAAGTTGTGTTCCCCAACCACCAAAAATACTGGGGCAGTAACAGCTTCTGAGTGGTAAGACCCTTTCTCAGCCTTGATCCAATGAGTTTTCTTCACTCCTGAGTCTCACTGGATTCAGCCACTTCTATCCCAAATTTATGTTTCTTGTATCCGTGTGAACCAGGCTAAGACCTTTTGACTATGCAGAGTGTTTCAGGCAGGGGTGGATGCAAGGCAGGAGGAGTAGCAGGAGAGTCCAGAAGAACACATGGCCAAGTGGCTCAAGGTGTTTTCTGCCAGTGTGAGATCCTGTGTATCAACCCATGCACAGGCAGGTCTTGTAATGGGGAAAGACAGTAGTGCTAATGATGCCTCAGATGGCCACCTAAAAATGAGACTAGACAGGAATAAGGGAATAAAGGTAGGTATTTATTTGAAGGGCCATGAAATGTATACCCTGGGGAGTCCAGAGGCTACTCCTAAGATGGACCCCGAGTCACACTTTTACTTTTACTTTTTTTTTTTTTTAAAGTTCTTCACACTTTTATAAGATTGGTTCATTTGCATATCAGGGTTAATTCTCCAATTAAAGCTTCAGTTAATGATTTAATTTCCCCAAGCTTACTCCCCTTCTAAGACAGTCTGGGTGTCCTTGAAGAGCAAGCCTGGAGAGGCTTTGTTATGTCTAACCAGCACGAGAGAGCAGAAGTTAACAGGTTACAGGAAACTTCAGAGTTACACACTAGGCAATGCAGGATTTGAAAAATAGAAAAGTTAAAACCTAAGGCATCACTAACAGCAGCTGGATAATTATGCCTTTCTGGAAGCATTTTTTGAAACTTGGGTGCCCTTATGGGAGTGACTGACAAAGCCTTTCTGTACTGTGGATGTGGAGCTGAAGCAAGAGACACTGTGGTGCTGGGACAGAAGGAGGGGAGGGCCATAGGAGAGCATGTGCTCTGTTGTTTGAGCTGAGAGGTAAAGGCACAATCTTGGCTGTGCTGTCTGCTTTTCCCCCTCTGTGGTGATGCACATGGTGGGGAAAAAGTGATAACTCATTCCCCCACCTTTCTCCATTTAAATCTGTGCTTGATTTCTCTAGCTAAAGTGCAGTATATCATATTCATTCATGGCCTGTCTTAATACTCCTTCATCTACTAAATCACACATTACTATAGTAGAAAGGCATAATCTGGCTAATCTTTCTTCTTAAATGTTATTTTTTTTACATTTAATGAGGATTCAAATCTGACTTCTCAGATGTGTCAGAGTTAACAAGAATATGAACCTTTTCCTTGTCATGTAGGACTCAAACTTCTCATCTTAGTCTAAACATGCCCAATTTTTGTTTTCTTCTAGTACCAACACATCAGACATCTAGCCTGTCCCAAGGTATGGAAGATGTATTTTCCTTGGCATAGAAGTAATTTTGAGCCTGATTGATGCCAGACCCTAGGCAATACTGATTATTTCTCTTTTTGGTGGTATGCAAAAGTCTTTCATCAAAATTAAGGCCCAGGGCCTTAAATCCTGATATTTTTTTAGCTGAATATGATAGTGGTTACATTTCTGGCACACTGAGCAGCTTTTGTCACAAAATTAAAATGTTTGTGTGGCTCTATTTTCAGTCTGTATCATCATTGTTTATCCAGTGCCTAACAACAGAGTACACTGCCTATGAAAGCCAGTATGCTTAAGGTACAGAGATCATTTGGCTTTCTACAGCTTGTTGCAAGCTGCTCCAGTACTCATTTAATGTACAGATGCTTCTTGTTTGATTGATAAAATATAGCTCCGAATGCAGACAGCAGGTAACACAAGGAAAAGGATTAATTAATAAAATCCTAAAACAGCCATCTCCACTGTAAATCTTCCTATCTCAGAGCAGACTGCACGATGCTATTTCCCAGGAAGACGAGAAAGTAAAAAAGGAGTCTCGAGCTGCTGAGGTTTCCATTCCCCTGGACTAACACCATCCTTATGTCTCTCTTCTAAGAACATCTTGGGTTTAGACTGGAGTCATGAGTGCTGCAGCTGAACCCAACAAAAACAGCATCTAATCAAAACTGACTTCTTGAAAGTGAAAAAAACCATAAAGGATGAGTTTTTGTTAATGGCTGAATAGAACCAACCCCTTGTGTAAGTTCAACAGGAATGAGAAAGGACCTCCCTACTGGCAGCAGGCACAGCAGGTTCTCCTTTTCCTCCACAAGAAGTGGTTTTAAGGGTCTGGTCTCGTGTTCTGATCTTTATAAGTGGCATTGCATTAACTGTAGCCGTAGATACAACTGTAGGTAGCCTCTTATTACTGGTCCCATGAGAAACAGCCCCAGCAAACCCAGCAGCACTGATCACTGTAGCCCTTAGCTGGAATGTGGCTAGGAAGGAGCAGGACCCTCTGCCTGTTGTGTGCCGTGCCTGAGCCCACCGCAGTTTGGAGCCATTGGATAACACACTCCCTGCGGCCAGCAGCACCGAGCAGGTGGGTAGCCACATGTCCCACTAGCCTACACTTCCAAGTGACCTTCACTAGCAGCCCCCTGCACAACATATTGCATTAATCCTTTCTGGAGGTCACAAAACCATGGCTAAGTGGGCTGCAGTACAGATCCAAGAGAAACAGTTGCAAATGCCTAGCCAGATGCAGATGGAAAAATGTGCTTTTCATGTAGCCAGTTCAGAAGGCTGAATAATTTATTATAGCATCACATGCTATTTTTCAAAACTATGCCACTTTGAAGGAAATCATATATTTCAAATTATAAGCAGGTCCTGCTAACAAAGTGGATCACAAATGCCAAAGCAGACAAACCATTTTGTGTCTGCCAACTCCACGCCAAGTGACTTTGATTACATCACTGCCAATGGAGAGCTCAGAGAGAAACCAGCACATCACAGAAATGAAACAATTACTGCTGGTTACTTCAAGCACAACTTGGTGTGCTCAAACGCTGAACCAGAGGCCTTGACCCTTCCTGCAGTGCCCCCAGTACCTTCACCCAGCCTCTCAGTAACGGGCTATCAAAGGCTGCATAGTGGATTAATTCCAGTGGCTTTTCTGGAGCTGAGCGAGGCTGACAAATGAAATACAGTTTGCCTGTCTCAGTGTGGGTATTGTTTTCTGCACTGTAATGCAGCACAGGTGTTGCAGGCCAGGAAGGAGATGCACTGGCAGAAGTGCGATAAGGGAACTTGTGAAGGAAAGCACAGCATGGAAAGTTGGGGAGAGGAGGTGAAGCAAAGGACCCCCTTGGCCCCTGAGGGTGCTGCTGGGCCCTTGGCATTCCCCCAAGACTCACAGCATATCTCTAGGTACCATATGGTTTGAGGATGAACTTCCTGTGCTTCTAAGGGGTGGAAGAGAAGGAGGAAGCCTCTACGTATGGAGAGAATAATTGCTTCCCTCTTCTGCTTCTTCTTCCCCTGTGCCCCGGGCATCAACTTTACACCACCATAAGAACGAGGTGAGGTCTGATCTGTAAGGAGGCATTTGTAGATAAAACTTTGGCTGAAATGTATGGGAGAGCAGAGGGCAAAAAAGAAAACAGGATAGCACCCTAGAAGCACATGGTGCATCTTACAGCAACTACAGCCTGGCTGGCATTGGATGGAAAAATGGAAAGTGAGCTCAAAGGGCCCCAGATCATCAGAGTCAGGTTTATTCTGGTTTCAAGAAGCATCTGTCCTTTGTTTGCACCACACTGTAGTTGTGAAGGAGTCTGTGCTTCTGTGGCTGTACAAGCAATGACAGATTTGTTACTATCCACAGCCCAGCCCAGCCTGCCTTATCATACAGCTTTTATTGCACAGAACTGTCTCAGGAAATCTGTCAGTCCTCACCAAAAAATATTACAATACATGATGAGCATTATTTGCAGTTGTGAAATGGAGGCAATTTTGTTATGATGCATCACATTTCCCAGAATATAAGAATCTATGCTATTTCTATTAAGTTAATTAGAATTCAATTAAATTTTCAATAGTGAGGATAGGGCACTGAGTCAAAAAAAAAAAAAAGGAAGGAAAGATGAAAGGGCTTGAAGTCTGCAAAAGCACTAGTCTATGGAAACTCCACCTAGAGGCAGATTTTCACAGACATCTGTCAAAATAAGCAGCACAATATAGGCTCAGTTGAGGCAGTGGTGTGGTAACTACGTCACTCAGTACATGCACAGGTTGATACATTCCTCCCTTCCCTCATTATACCCACAGTCTCCAGATTACATGTGTGACTCCAGACAATATTTTTTCATTAGCAATCTGGATATGGTTACACAGAGAGCTTTAGCCATGTCCTAATGAAAAACAAAGAAACCCTGCTGGTGGTCAAAAGTAAAATGGTTCTCAGGAAATTAGAAATTATATGCAGCAGTGTCTGTGTCAAATGCTTGTCTAACTTTTCTGAAGAAACTGCTTATTGACAAGCACAGGTGTAGCTCTCTCTGGGGTTGTCGTGGTTTTTTATGGTTGGTGGTTTGTGGTTGTTTTTTTTTTTTTTTTTTTTTTTTTTTTTTTTTNTTTTTTTTTTTTTTTTTGTGTTACCAGGGCCAGAATCACACTCAGAAGGCTGTCGTTAGTCTCTAATTTGGGCTGAACTGGTACAATCTGGCCCTTATTCTAGGATAAATGTCCTTATTTGAAGTGAAAATCATTCATTCATTTATTTCTTTCAGGAGGTAACCTGAAAAGTGGAATGACAATTCAAATCTCAATGAATACATTCAATCAAATTACCTTAAACTTAAAACTAATAAAAATATCCTCATCAAATAGAACTTCATAAAAAAGGTTACATTGTTTTACATAATTTGATACAGTTCAGTCTCAAGGTTTGAACTCATCTTCTCACACAAGTTGCAGTAGGATATCTCAGCTATTTTGCTGTGCTTGCAATGTCAATGGAAGTGATCATTCTGGGTCACATTTTTAGAACTATTCAAAAGCTTAATTTCAGTGAAACCAACCTTTAAAAAGCTGGCCAACCTCTTTACGAATTAAGGCGGGAAATAAAAAAGAAAGAAAGAAAGAAGCTGATTTGAGGTGTTTAAATTGAAACATGGCAGTGCAGACTACAGATCTCTTTCTCTTCTTTTCAACTGCTCTGTTTCAGTGTTCTACCCAGGATGACAACCTCAGCCTTTGGGCTGCTCCACTCTTCCTCCGAGCAGGATTACCTGCTTCAGCTTTCACCAGTGTGTTGTGTGGCACTTGCAGGGTTTGTCTCCCTTTCCAGTTACAAAGCTCCTTTGGGAATTTACATTAGCAAAGGTGTGACCACAAGCATTCTGTGTGGTGAACTTAATTACAGATGTCTCAGTTAGTCTTTTGTTTTGCTTCTATGTTAATGTAAGTCTGAGGATTTCTTTGAAGCCCCACCAGAGTCAGTCGAGAGTAAGAGAAGTTAAGCTCTACATCCATTCATGGTAAAACCCAGGTTTAGTATCAGATCAGGAAAAACAGACTCATAGGAAAGTCAGTGCAGTAAATCCATACCACATTTTGAGGTTTTGTTTTGACCCC
>VZRF01004121.1:741700-877378 GCA_013396875.1 Vireo altiloquus | reverse complement strand
CCCCCCCCCCCCCCATTTCAGTTCCTCTAAGAGCCATACCAAGCCCCTTCCATTGACACCTATGGAACTCAATGCAGAAATCAAACTAAATCTATGGCTCACAAGGACAGTTGCAACCTGAAGGGCATTTTCCACCATATTCCAATAAAAACATAAATGAACTGTTAAGTTCCAAACTGATTAAAGGAAATCCCTCTTCCTGCTTGATTTTCTAAATATTTCTGTGGGAAGCATTTTACGGCAAGGAACTATTTCTAAGCAAGATGCACATAAGCTTTAGGCACAAGGAATAAAAAAAATTAACATTGTCACATCGCTGATTTCTATATTGATTTGCTATATATGTTCCTTCCTCCTCACTTTTTTTGTCCTCCTGTTTTCCTAAGTATTTGGTAGACTGAACATAAAGGATTTTTATAAAGGATTTTTATAGAATCATTAGATATGTCACAGATTCACTGTATTATTGGCAAAAGCCATATTGAAAAGGACTTTGAAAAATAACTTATTTCCAGTGGATTCAGCTCTCCAAATTCCAAATGTTCACACCTCTATTTACTGTTACTTTAAATAACTTCATTTCTGTGGATAGCTGATGAGCTTCCCAGATGGAATATAAAGCTTTATGTAGCTCTTGAGGTTCTCCTTTTGCTCTTTATGAAGAATAAAGGAAGAAAAATAGCTTTTAACTGGTAGGATTTTATGAAAAATAACTGTTTAGAAAATGGAAGTATTTTCAGATAAAATGACCAGCTGAAGACTGTTGGCTGCAAAATATTTGGTTTGCTTCAATAAAAGACTTTAACTAAAGATCAGATTCTGTGCACAAAGGGAAGTAGGAGCATGACAGTACCTGATGGATTAAATAAGTGCATAGTACACCCTGCTGTTTCCCTGCTTTTTCTTAAAGCACAGCTGCTGTGTGCTGAAGAGTTATGAAGAACATGCTCTGCCCTTGCAAACATATTATTTTCATTCTAAAACAGCAAGTTAAAAAAAAAAATCATGTTTCTTCTCTATTCAGAGAGCTTTTCATTGAAGAACTTGAAAAACAATTTTTCATTGCAGCTTTGGCTACAACCCAAGCTGTAGATATAACTGTATTGAAACCAATGGAAACACTTGCAGAAGTCCAGCCTGTGATTCCACCCCCTGTTATAAAGGCCTTCCTTTTACAAACTGGATTTTTGGGTAGATTTTCCATGGAGAGTTCTAAGATTTCCTGAAATTCTTGAAAAAAAATAGAAGTGAGAAATAAAGAACTGAATAAGGATGGAGTGTTTGTCTTTTAGTTCAGATAGAGAACTAAGTCAGAAAGATGTCATCTGGCTAAAAGATGTTTTTAAGTGTCATGGCTAAAGAGCTTGCTCAAAAGACCACTGAAATGAAAAAAAACCTCAAACAACCCTTAGTGTCTTTCATGCATTTTGAAGCAGGACATAAGCATGAGGAAGAAAACTACTGGAGTTGCAGACTAATCTTCTGTTCACATTTGGGATTAAACTCTGCTCCATATGAGACTGCTAAGGTCCATAATAAATAGTTTGAGGCTACCACAGAGATGGAAAAGCAAGGGAGATTAGGGGCACTCATTTTTATTTCATTTGTTCATAGCATAGCCTTCAAGACAACAACAGAAAGGGGAAACAACTTTGTATTTATTATTATGGCTGAGCGGCATGTAATAAATTATGGAAGAAAAAAAGGATGAGGGATAATTGACTGAAAAAACAAATGTCAGTTAAAGTAAACACAGCAGTTTCCACTGAACCTATTTGTAAAAATGTCAAAGGAGTTGGGTTGTTTTCCTTCACAATATTTGTGCTGGTATAAAGGGACTGTGGTTTAATTAAATTTCCCCACAGAGACTAGGTATTCCACTAGATGTCACTTTGAGACTTTGCTAACATGAAGGACAGCATCCTGATGAACGGATGCAGCATCCCCCCCTGCCAAGAGCTGGGAGCTGTGTTGCAGCAGGAGCCCCTGGTCAGGATGTAATGCTGGGGTGCCTTAAAACACAATGAGACTGCTCACGGATGCATGACCACCTCTCAGGAGAAGAGTTGCCATCTAGATATGTGCTAGCAAAGATTATCCAACTGCTAAAATCTTTTATACTGCCCTCAAGGGAAGGAGTGAGGAGGCCACTGTCTTTGCCGACAATCTGTCCTGTCCTCCCTTGCAGTGACAGTGAGAGCTTGGTAGGGAGGGGGATGGCTTTTGTGCAGATCCCCTTGGCTTCCACAGGAGATCTGATGGATCCAAGCAAAGAACTGATCCAGAAACTGCCCCAAATGTCTCTCATCCCAACAGAAACCAAGTACTAGCCCTGATGTGTGCATGTCACCCTAGACCACCTTACAGGCAACAGAAAGCAAATTAAAACCACCTCTGGAAAAAGGAAGTAGATGACTTGAGCCTTGTTTTGGACCTGCCCTGTTTTTTGGCAACCAACCATTTATTTAACACACTAAACAAAGGATGCCCACGTTTCTCTAAATATCATATGCAGAATATTGAATAACAATAGGGAAAGAGAAATATAGAATGCTTGTTCTTTTAAAGGTAGGTGAAAAGTGAATGACATGTCTCTGTTCCCTGTAAGGCAATAAAAGAGTCACCACAGTGACAGAACCCTGCCTTTTTATCCCAGTCTAAAGAGGCTTAATATTAATCAAAACAAGTGAGAGTAAACCTAGAGAAAACCCACTTCATACCCTCTAACAATGCTGGCACACAAATGTCTCCGCATGGAGCAGGACATTGTGTTTGCACCTACACTCAGCTGTGATAATCACATAGAATAGGCTGCTGGGACAAAAAGATCCAGGAAATGTTGAAAAAAGAAGAAAAAAAAAAAGGCAAAAAGCACGAAGAAGTATGTCTGCACATTAAATACACTCTACCACATCTACTGCCAAGGGTGCCTGCCCAAAGCTCCAGCAAGCTGCATACTGTTTGTGTTGTCAACAAGCAGCAGCTTTTCTACCTATGCACGTTTGTTTACTAAACATATGAAAACAATGGAGCTCAATTAAAACTAGATTAGCCACACATGTACCAAAGGAATGTGTACTTAACCGACTGTGGTGAATCTGGCTGCTATTCAATCCCCTGGAGAGGCTGCTCTGGCATGTCTGCTGAGGCCTCCTGTCTAGGCACAGCGGTGGTTATGGCTCCTGGAGAATATATTAAATGGATTGTATAATAACCATTGGGCAGATGTTGGAAGAGCAGAAGTTTGCTGCAAAGGCGCAGATGGGGAGGCAGATTATCCTGGGAAGGCAACCATGAGTTGATGGGTTCATTTCCATTATTGCTTGGCAACGCATGGTGTGCGTCACCAGACAGGCTGGAAAACCCCCTGCAAGGAACCAAAGTGAGCACTTGCACAGGGAGATGATTTATACAGGAATACTGTCAACTGTGCAAGCCTATGGGAAGAATGGCTGAGGAAGTTTCTAGTTCTGAATTTATTAATGAAAAAAAGAGAGCGTGCAAGCAAGTAAAACAGCAGGCTATGAAACCATACCTGAAAAATTATAGAATTAAGTACATTTCCTGCCAAAGGCTTCAGGTCCTCAGTAAAGGAGTCCTTCTAAACAATTAACTGAATTAGAGCTGTGTCCAGCCTGGTCCCTTTGATCTAAGCAATTCCTTCAGTCAAAATATTTAAATCAAAGATTTGCAAATATCCCCAAGCTTTATGCTGAATTAGTTCAAAATCTTTTGGTAGTTAGGTAGGTAAATGATTTAGGATTAGCAGCTACTAGTTTGAGATAGACAAAAGACACTTCAGTGATAGGTAACTGATTTAGGATTAGCAGCTACTAGTTTGAGATAGAAAAAAGACACTTCAGTGATTTATTTTTGAGATTCCCTTGTGAAGGGCTCAGAAAAATTATATCCCACTATATTTTTTTTTAAATGCAAACCTATGGAAGAATTGCTTTAGATTTATTTTACTCACCAAACCCATAACTTCTTTTACTTAAAAATATATGATTAAGATGATAATTTCAGTGACAAATTGATATGAAAATTACAGAAACTGTATATGAATTAGATAATCATCTAAGGTTTTGGCTTTTTTTTTTTCTTTACAAAGAAAAGAAACATGAAAACATTTTATCAGCCATAATTAATTGTTTTGTTACTTCTGCTGGTGAACACAGCTTCCAAAATGATCATGAAGTATTTCTTGTATGTGACCGCTGATTTGTTGGGGAACCTATCCCAATTTTTGACAATAAAATTACAACACATATTTGCAATGCTATATTGGAAGCACTCTGCAAAGAATTAACGAATCATTTTAGCAACCCAACCAAAATGGTTTTTGTTTGTCCACCCAACTAATGTAGATGAGTCAATGAGTGGTTGGGGATGCTCCCCAAAAGAACAATTCAGTATTTGTTAGATGTACAATCAGAAACTCATGCTAGTGGTATCCTTTTCTAATAACAAAAATGAATTTTCTTATTAAGGTAACTCAACTAGGCTCTAATATTCTAACTTAATGTCCTTAAAGTCCAGTAATTATCCAATTTTTTTTCCTAATAAAAGCTAATATCATTAGCTAATAAAAGCTAATATCATTAGCTAAGTCATTACTTTTTGTAAAATCCTGTAGGCTCTAAATAGAAAGAAATAAATTTTTAACAAAAAATCCCACAAACCTAACCTTTCAAAGAAATTCTCAGTTACCCCATAAGTAAAGTTACAGAGGTACTTTTGTTTTCTAAAATTCAATTGTTTTGCTAAGTACTTCTACAATATGGCAAGAAAACGATGTAGAGGAAATCCAGAGTCCACGTAAATCAATGGAAATTTACAGGCTTCAGGGGAGCCAGCATTTTACCATACTAGGAATGACATCTCTAGGCATGTATTAAATTTGCATACAGATTGTTGGGTCCACATCCTGTACCTTCTATACTGCTTACTTTCCTATAAACACTCAGTTTCCTTGGCTTTTGGCACAAAGAGTAGATACAGTGTTTTGGGCTGTGGGAAATACAGCACATTTTTTTCATAAGATATATGAGCGTGTTCCTATTTTCAGATTAGAAAGTCCCACTGATTTGATAGGACAGGCTATGTATGGAGAGAGATGGTGAAATTAGAACCTTTATGAAATGAAGTAAAAGGTTTCTTTCTACAGTACCACTTTCAGAGAAGCAACACACGTATCTTTTGTGTTATGTTTTGTGTTCTCAGTTACATATCTCATGTCTGATAGGTGCAAAAAGTGACAATTTATGGAAAAGAAGGATGTCACACACACACACAGAGAAGAAGACCACGTACATCTATTTAATATGGAACCACACAGTACTTTAGAGAGACAGTGGTCTGATAAACTCTGACCAGCAGGATTAGTACAAAATAATTATGAAGGCAATAGACTGTATTTTAAAATGGCAAACATACTGATATTTGACAGACTAATATATTCAGTTTAGTTTATAATTCTAGAAATGATTATATTATACACTACTAAATACCCTGTTAAATAAACAGGAGTCCCTTTTGGAGGCTCTGGAGGCAAACTATATTACAAAGTGTTTTCAGATTTAAAAATCAAATCATTTCGCTGGCTTATTCAGGCACTGCCACTGGGAAGAAAAACACCCATCAGACAATAGAATTACACTCTCCTCAATATCCAAGGAGATCCATTTACACTCCTGCAAGCATGTGAAATTATGTCTTTCATTTTCACACTGAATGTTCATCAAAAGGCCATTCTGCAGGCCTGATTTTGGGAGATATACCCTCTCCAAGATTTTTAGATATTTCATCTCCTGTACGTTAACATTTTCTGAGGGCTGCCTCTCTCACATAATTCAATTTTGTTTGGCCACATACACATTTTAAAAATTGATTTGACTTGATTTGAGTACTTTGGGATCTGTCTGCTGATGGAAAGACAGTTTAGTGGTGGCAGTGCAGTTTCAGTCTAATTTAGGTACAGGTAAATGTACTCCTGTCATACATCTACTTTGCCATTGACCTACCAGAATTCATTAGACCATTGGCTCAATTCCAATGATTTTCTTTCACCTCAGTATATCTGAGAAGTGGTTATATGAGACCATTGCACTGGTTTAACTGCTAAAATTAATGTAAACTGCAAAACACTAACAGGTCTCTGAAAGCTTTGGCTGTGCTATGATTGTCACATTTTTCTTTTTTAGCAGAGGGAATGATGCCTGAAGATGGAGCTGTTTACAAACTTCTGGAGGACAAAAGGGAACAGATCTAGTTGCAACACAAACTTAACTGAAACAGACACTGTAGTTACTTTTATTATGTATAAATATATTATTATGTATAAATCTTTCAGTTGTTTTCCTAAACACTATAATAAATTTAGAAAGTATGGGTATACAAGATATACACATTTTCCACAAGTACTTATGAAAGTACTTATTCCAGAAGTGAAGAAGTCAATGAAACATTAAATGAATGTTAACTGACAAGAGGCTTGATTTTTACGAATATAATATTTATGCATGATTTCTAATAGAATCTCAGACTTCAGCTAGAGTTCCTTATTGTTCTATGTTTTATGCCTATGTGTGGTCATACTGATTAAATTTTGCCATCATGTCATATTCATAGCTGACTTCTTTCCATTAATCATGCCAGAAAAGCTGTTATGTCTGCTGAAAATCCAAGTTTATCCCCATGAGAGGGGATTTTCAAAGCTGGTTCAGTGTAGCCAGAAAGCCATATGCTTGTATAGGATTTCTTTTTCTCAGCATGGATACAGGTACAGCATCTTTTTTGGGTGGACTTCTTGTTTGCATTCTCAAGATAAGCAGTACACAAATGCTGGAAGAATCAGGGCCTAAGTAATTATGAAAACTCTTCAAGTACATAAATAAACACGATATGTGCACATTCAGCATAGTCTCCAGTAGTATCTGTGGGATCACCAACGTCTTCCTAGAAATGTGAAGGGTTTGCTCAGGTCCCTGTGTTTGCTTCACTGACAGCCATTCATGTGACTCTCACCTTCCTTCCATCAAAATGCACAATGTAAGCACTGCCTGAAGGTGCTCAATCCATTACTTACTTTAAATGGATTATCTACCTAGCTTATGTACAATTACTATTTCTTGTCGTGCTGTTAGACAAAGTTTTTGCTTTGTAATGAACTGTACCATTCTCACACAAGCACACGCTGCCTTTTTATGTTGTACTAGTTTAATAGAGATTTTAATCAAGCTTCTATGCTGTCATTAAAAAAAAAAAAATTCTTTCCCTGCTTATATTCATATAACAAGCTGTCAGCTAATTTTTTATCTAACTTTTTAAAGAGCACTGCATAAATAATTCAAAATATCATCTACAACTTCTCTAATTACCAGACTTAAATCCTGAGGCTTCATCAAGTCTCAAAACAAAAACAGAATAAGAAACAATACCTAAGGGGATCTTTAGTCTTTATGATAACTACCATCAACATACCTACAAATATTTTAAATTTTGGATCACAAAAATTGCTTTTATTTTCATACACAGGACCAACGAGGTCCAGTGGTCATTGCCAATATTTGGAATAGCCTGTGAATATAAAAGGTTAATTTGGTCAAAGGGTTGTCAGGATCCACAAAGAAAATTCTAATGGATCCAAGACCACACAGTTGAAGCTTACAAGAGGTTTAAACTGTACCTTTGGCCTTTCTGGCACTGGCATTTTCTGGCCAATGTCCTTCACAAAAAAATTTGGCAGCAGTTCCCTACTCCGATTTAACTTGCCAGCACCAATATGTATAACAATAGAGCACAGTGACAGGAGTGGCTGCTGAATAAAGGACAAGTAACTGCTCAGGTTTGGCTGAGGAAGAAGGTCAGTACACAAATCAGAGAACCTGCAACAGCTCTGCCAGCAGCCCCCTGGCTTCCCGTGGTGTCTCAGTTTGTGCACAGAGCTCAGGCAGAGTCATGCAGCCCACACTGTGGGAATCCATTCTTAACCACAAGCAAGATGCAGAACACAGCAGGAAGATCTATGTCTGAAAGGAAATGTTCCACTTCATCTACTTCCCTGTCATGCCCAATGCTCTCAAGGAAGTGCACAAGCCTTAGCTTTACCTTTGGGTGGAGGCAATGAGATAATTTCTCTGCATGTTCTAATATGTCTTGCAGATTTTTGCTCGTCTTCTCACCACTGAGATAGTTTGCTCTGATTCATTCAGCAAATGAGTGAATCACTGGTTATTTGGATTTATTGAAGAGCAATCTACTAATTTCTCATCTTTCAATCAGCTCATTGTACTGAATCTGCTCATTATGTCAGCAATCTACTGTGGCCCTTCTTTATTTTTCTTTAATTAAAAATAAATTCTTTTTATATTTTCTTATTTCAAAACAGTCCTGAAAAATCTCATTTGCTCCATCATATTTTTTTTGTAATTCTACAAGACCTCTTCAATCAGTGATATCCTTAGGTTTGAATAACTGTTGTCCTTGGGAGACTAAAGTGGGGAGAGAGAAAAGGGAAAAGGAAGAAATGACTGTTCACAGCATAGTGCAAATCTAAGTAATTGAAAATATCTCCATAGGTTTCATTGTTCATATGTTCAACAAAACTGTAAGATTTTCTACTAATTATAAAGAGAAAACAAATGTTATTGTACTAAGAATCTCTGACCAGCTGTTTTATTTTGACTGCATGCGATTCCCCATCTCAGCCTTTGTGAATATTTATCAGATAAACATTAAGATAAACAATTTGTGCAACACTCTCAGCTACTGACAGCTCGCTAGGGTGTAACAGATTGCAGGTTGAACTGTGTGCTATAAGCCAAAGGTGAGCCTTCTAATAGGGTCAAGGTCAATGGCATTATCACAGGCAAAGATTGTCATTAGTTGAAAGAATCACTAAAGAAAATGGTTTGCTGTCATCCAACATCACTAACATACAACTGTTCATGTTTGTGACATATAATGGCCACTGGTAACTTTTCAACTTTGCTTCTTTCTGCCTTTTTTCTTTGAAGCAAGCAATAGACAGTTTCAGTGGCTTGATGTGCGTAAGAATTCACTAGAACCAACCAACCAACCAACCGACAATTTCATCTGGAGTTCTTTAAACTGATGTCATATTGTACAGACTTCTTCCTTGTGAGCTTTGTGCCCAAACTCAGAGGTTTCTAACAAAAGTGTCTTTGGAAAAATATGTGGATCCATAGTTCAAACCCAAGACCCTGTATCTGACATGATTCAGTTCTATTAGTAGGAAGGATGAATACTGTATTGCCTAGCCAATTATGCTATATTTTAATCCATTGCTCAGATTCCCCGGGTATAGGTCAATGTCATTGCTGGATTTCATCTGAAAAAAAATGTGGTTCCTGCTTACTTAACTGTATGTAGAATCATACCTGGTTTTACACCTCTAGGGAAGTTTTTACTTGCTGGAAAACAGGCTATTTAGCATGTGTTTTATAGTATCAGAAAAAGAAGAGTTTTTATGAGACAATGATGAATTTTCAATTTAAAACTTTTACTTAATCTTATCTAGAAATGGGTATTGAGGCTCTAGATATGAATGAAAGTGAGCCAGCAAGATGTGGAGATCAGTTTTTTGCTCTTTTTTTTCCAGAAAATATTTAGTTTAAGGAAATTTCTTTAATCGTAATCTCATTAGACAACAGTTCTGAGCAATTTACTCTGTCTGATGAACAATGTCTTTCCCATATCCAATGCTGAAACCTCATCATGCTTTATATTTTTCAGCATTCACTAAGGAAAAAAAGTTATGCCTTTTCCAATTTTAAATACATAGGAGATAGAAACTTTGATGGGCATAAAGGGCATCAATTCAAATGTAAATACAATATTGTACACATTCTGGCCCATGAAGTACTGCAGTATAGTGAACAATGTCTTATTCTTTATACAGGGAGCTGCTAATATAATTCATGAAAAAGTCTGTTCCTGGTAGATTTAAATTTTGTGGTTTTAAAGACAGATATAATTGGCACTTGCCAGAACATGGTTTGAGGTCAAAATAATTTCAGCTACTTTGAGAACGAGTCTGCCTTAATTTTTTTCTCCTTGCCCAGTTGAGTGCTGTGCTACAGAAAGAGGCATTTTCTCACAGTGTCCTCTCACTGTGACAATACTCAGAAGTTTCAGGCAGAGAATCAGTACCTGATTGTCTCTATCAGTGCCTTCTCAAAGCTCTTTTACTATCCATAGATTTGACCAGCCACTCCTATACTTCCAGGTAAACTCTTTCCCTTATCATCTTAATGGACTCTCCATAGACTCTCTAACCTGCCATCTCTCTTCTTCCCGCCATTGGTTACTGGACCAGCTTCTTTCCAATTTTCCATGCACATGTGGGGCCAGCTGAGAAAATTGAACATAGCATTGAATATTGATGCAATAGTCCCCCTTTTCCCCCCCAGTATTCATCAACATCCATTAAAGCTGTCTGGTTCAGCTCCCATATCCACCACAGAGCTTCTGACAGACTTGGAGTTGACTGAAAATAGAATGCAAAAAAGAAAGAATTTTGATTTTGCTCACACTATCATACTGAGAGGTTGGTACTAGGTCCATGGTTGAGTCGTAACACGAAAATTCCAGTGACTGGATCTTTTAAAGAACACACAGGCTTGTCATTCTTTTCGTTGTGGAGATGACAATGAGCATTAAAAATCCAATAATAGAGGAATGAAGGAACCTTACCACTGTGGGCTTAGTCTTGACCACTGGCTATCAACACCTAATGATAGGTATTTTAGCTACGCTGCTTCAGAGAGCTGCCTCACCACCTATTACTACTGTTATGATATTGCTCTTTGAATTCATATTTACCTGCATTGGGAAATAAAATATTCTATTGAGTTATTACTACACACCTTCCACATGAAAAATATTTTGCTGTTTCTCTCTATACTATAATTTTTTTGTTACTTCACAGGAGTTTCTGAAAAGTTATGCTGTTTGCAAAAATTTGATTGTTATGAACCATATTATATTTTATTTCAGACCTTATGAATATAGGAATACTACACTCATTATTCCTTTCTGTTCCCCATCTGATAAAACAAATACATACTTTGTAAAGTTGGTTTCACATCAATATATGTGATTCTTATCCTGAAACAACAGTTAACTTGCATATTTAGGGAGAAGGCTTACTTTTAAAAAGGCTGTTAAGATGAGGGATCAAAATAAGATTTAGCTTTCAAGAAAAAAATTGCACCCACTTGTCTGATTTCTTAAAAGCAATCACAACTTCTAAGAATAAAAAAGTTATACCTCCTTTATTTCATACAGATACACCTATGAAACTTCAAGATCAATTTTGCCAATTTAAAACTACCAACTGCCAACACACTGTTCTTTAACCCACTTTGCAACTAATCTATATCTGAGACTCCTAAATTGCATGCATATGTATTTATTTTTCAATCCTGTTCCCAGTAATAACAATAAAGGATAGAATTCAAAGTAGTGGAACTTTACAAGAGCTTTTAAGTTCCATCTCTTAATATAAGTCCTGGAAAAAATACATATTTTGAAAGAGTATAAGTTTTCAAAATAAAATGATCAAAATGATTGATTATGGTATCTATTCCCTTTATACAAATTGTGCTCCAGTCCTTACCCCCACAGTCACAAAAATATTTTCAAGTTGTACTTTATTCTCAGCAGGTTTGGAAGAACACAGCTTATTTCTGGTTTCCCTATTGTGTGATCCACTGATGATCAGACAAAAATCACAATGAATGTTCTGAATGTGTATCTAGACTGACAATGCAACTGGAAGGATGACTATTTTTATACACCGCGTACTAGATGTTCCTCTCAAAGCTTAGAAGCACTATGTAAGGGTCATTATTTTGAGATGGTCTCTACATATTATCTGATCTTATATTTTCTTAACCTTAAATTCTGGAAGAAGAAAAGAGTACAACACATAAGTTCTGAATCTCAGCTACATTCCATGTGCAATATCCTCACTACCAAATGGAGGTTCAAATGCTACCGATGAAAAGATTTATTTCTGTGTTTTTACATGACAACAAATGTAAGAAAAGTTTGTCCCAAAATGGTATCAGACACATTTCCTAGGCAACATTTCAGCAACATGCTACAGTCAAAAGTACAGCAGGTACAAACAGGAAGTGACTTTATATTTATGAAGTGTATGTGCAGCTGAGCAGATATTTTGATACAGATACAGGGAGCTGTCTAGAAATCTGAATTGGTCAGTATTTCAGGATCTGGGAAAGGTAGCAATAGGAAAAAAAAAATGAACAGAATGAATTTTTAAGAAACAACTCTCCTTTAATAACAGTGGCAGGATCTGTCCTATTATTCATATAAGATATATTCATATGGCAGTGTGTTTTCTTGAAGTCTTGCAAGCAGTAGATAAATAGAGAGAAAAAGATAAGTGACTCCTGGCCAGCAGTGTTACACAGCAAAAAGGCTCTTTACCCTCAACACTAGCTCTAAGCCTTGCCCTAGTAAAAGTTAGACAACACAGAAAAATGGCAGAAAACCAACTATAAATTTAGGTAACCTGTATAATTTTTCTCTTAAGGTTTTTCTCTAACACTTCATTAGACCTAGCTCATATTTTCAAGTTTGATTTTTGTTACAGCTTTTCCTGTCCTTCCTGGTGTAGCAGCTATTCTGGAGTGGGGCAAAAAGGTTATACTGTTCACATCTGTGGTTCAGACTTAAGGGCAGTGGATGGAGGGAACTGTTTAAAGTTACCAAGAATACGACTCCTAGGATGTCTGATCTCCAGACGTTTGTTTTTCAGCAAACAGGACTTCTATAACCAAGCCTCACCTTTTGGAATAACCACGAACTTGTCCCAGGAATGCACGAGGGACCAGATTTAATCTTACTTGTTCATAGCTTTGGTGATAATGCAATTGTTAGGAAATCAGACTTAGCAACACAATCTGAACATTACGGTATTAATTTTCAGAATGTAAATAAGTTATAAAGAAATGTCTGCCCTTCTGAATAGTGAATATTGATTGTTTACAGGAAGCATGTACAGATATCAAAGGGGACTTTCCTGCTGTTGTCAAAAAAATTGACATAGGAATAGCCTGGAGGCAAAGAAGAAACTTTTGAGGTGCAACCACCATAAACCCTGTAACTAAACATTTTAATTTGCTGAACAGTAAAGAAATCAAATCTTTTGCCCTGGTGAAAAAGGACAACTCTATACTATGAAAGCATTGGTACTTTGCATATCAGAATTTTGATGGCCAGGCTGATGACATCTGAGAATATGGCCCTCTCTTTGGCCAAAGAGTGGCAAGCAGAAAACCCATCTCTAATGAGAATTTGCCATGCTGCTGCTAGATCTCTGATTCATGGCCCATTTAAGCACTTCATCCCTGTGTTCTGCTAGTGTGGCCTCATGCTTTACCAGTGAAAATGAACTTTATCTCTTCCACAATATTCTTTCCACAGATGGTGAACTCTGAAATAAAAGATGTACTGCAGAGAAAATGCTTCTCTATGTAAAGAATTGAGTCCAAAGCTGACATAGTTAATTCAAATAATGTTTAAAAACCAAAACAAACTTAAAATATCTCCTTTGCAAAAAACAACAACAAAAAAGTAAGACATGTTGCTATGTTACTATGATTAAACCTTAAATATGAAAAAAAAAGAGGAAAATTTCACTTCCAAAACCAGTTCTGTTCAGGTTCTTCCATTCCTATTTACATAGTTTTTGAGGATGTTTTGTACATGAGATCAAGATATCATTGACCTTCAAGGAATCCTAGAATATTTCTTTCAGCGTTCGGGGTCAGGCCACAATTTTCTTACTGTGTTATTTCTGGTCCTCATGTCCAGGCAAATAAGTTTTTGATCCATTTTCCCAAGACCTTTCTTTGCAAGAGATGTGGATATTCTAAACTCTCTGCCTATCTTCTGCCATCTGAGCCATCTGCGTACGGCAGGAGAGAGAAGATGAGAAGGAAAGCCCAATATTAGAGGTGAAAGAGATTAAAATGCAAATAAATGAGAACACATTTAAAGACTGCCATGGTAGTTTGTATTTGACATAAAGGCAGCATGGCAGGTTTTCCCCTGCTACTGTGACAGGTCACCATTTCTAATCTCAGGGTCATGTCCAAGTTCTCTCTTTCATAATTGCTTGGGCTGACATCTATTTTGACCTTTTTTTATTCCGGCCTTCCTGAATGAGGGAAGTCACAGAACCATAAAGAGGCAGAAGTTCCATAAAATGCCATAGAGATTAAGAAATGAGACTACTATCCCTCTGGCCTTTGGTATAAATGTATATATAATGTGTCATGATATTTTAACCCTTGAAAGTTGCTGAAGTACACATATTTGCCCTGCTTTGGTACAATCTGACAGAGCTACATACAGTGCTATTTGTTTGTCATGTACTGTGAAATATGTACTTCACTATAGTCCCCTTATTTTTGGTAAGGAATGATAGTAATTATAACTATTATAATTTCATACAATTATTCCTTTTTCTGTTCTGAACAGTCCCAATATCTGTCTTGACAACAGTCTGCCCCGTTTTGTTTTAGTCAATTTTCTATTTAGAAGCATTAGATCTGCAACTTTCTGCAAAACATCTCTGAAGTTGGAAGCTGTAGAAGCGTTACATTGACCAAAATGCATAAAGAATAATTGAATCTCAGCTAGGAAAACTATGATGCACAAGCTCTTTTTGATTACTAGCTACACAGCATTGGCTACCTTCTTATATACACTGTATTGTGATAAAACTCATAGTCAAATGTCAGGCTGATGACAAGTGAAGAAAAAGGGACTGTCAGTGCTTTGGTAAGGAATCTCTACAAAATTAGTTCTTAACAGAAGTATTGTCACATAAATCTATCTAGTAATTTGAAAATGATATTTAAATGAGTGTTTTACTACTCATTACTACTACTACCAAGGAACCCTCTGTAAATCATTGATTGCTACTGGTAATAATAATTGGAAAATACAAACACATATAAAGATATCTAAAGCACAAATTCTTAGCATAACAGAGTCACATGATTGTTCGAGTTGAAAGGGACCTTAAAGATAATCTCATTCCAAACTCCCTGTCATGGGCAGGTTGCTCCAAGCCCCATCCAGCCTGGCCTTGAGCACTCCCAGGGATGGGGCATCCACAACTTCTCTGGCCAACTGGCTCCAATGCATCACCACCCTCACAGCTGAGAATTTCCTCCTAATGTATTTCACCCATTATAGAGCTACCTGAATTTTTGAACCCTCCTTTTTTACTATGCATTTTTTAATTAATACTATTTTCTTTTAAGATGACCAGTGCTAGAGATGCAGCTTTTATAATCTATCAAATTTTGATGCATTTTGTATGCATCTGAGATGCAGATTTTTAGTGCCAGAAAGGGCTAGGGGTTTGATCAGCTAGGTACTACAGAGCAGAGGGAGGACGAGATTTTCTCCTTTAGAGGGTAGAGCATAAATCCATGGTAGGGCTGTGGTTATCTGATGACCATGAGAATATGGTGAAGGGCTGTTTACGTGCCAGTGCTGCCGATAAAGCAAATGCTAAGGTGGGACCATGATATCACCATTGGGAAGGGAGCTCCAAGTGAAACTGAAGCAAAGCAGTAGGGTTGTCAAGGAGGAAATCAGTACCTGTTCTCACCCAGCTCAGCAAAGAGGAAGGATCTTCAGCACTGCCTCTTTTGTGCAGCTTCTCACACTGCAGACATGTAAAGTTGAGTAAGATGAATTTGGGCATCACAGAAGTAGCTCAGCACTTGAAGAACCCTCTGTCTTGAATTTCGAGATGTTTTTAGCTTCTCAGAGCCACGTACACAGCCCATTTTATTTTGGTATTATTTTATTTATTATTATTTCTCCTTTGCACTCTCTCTGTCTTTAATACCATTTACTAATTTCTCAGACTGAGAATAGAACTGGGAGGTGTAGCTGCTGAAATGAAGTCTGTGAGGTCTGCATGCACATCAGATGATGACAAAATTGATGTAGTTCTCCTACAAACAAGGCACCCCTGATATTCTGCAGCCAGGAACAGCCCTGCCCCAGATCTGGTAATATCTTTGACTGCCCATGTAGCAAACACACCTCTCTGTGCTGAAAGCCAACAGAATAAGTGATACCTTCTTTCCCAGTGAATATATAAAATTGCCTTACTTTTTTTCTTTAATCCTATAAGTAAACAAGTAAATAGTCAAGATTTTAAATTTTTTTTTTTACTATTTCTCAGCTTTACTCTGGATGAGTTCAGTGTTCTGATACCAGAGCAGTGTAGTCAGCACAGTGCACAGATCATTATTCAAATCCTTTTGCATATAAAATTTTATTAGCTTTTAGTAACACTATATGTGAAAGCCAAGTGATTTTTTTTTTCTTAATAAAAGGTACTTTTGGAATATGTTGGAATAATGATCTATAGGTTATGCATGTATTGTTGTTTAATGTCCTAGCCATAATTTCCGCTCAGGAAAATATGGAAAAGATCACATAAAGAGCATTTGAAATACAGGATTTTTAAACAATATAACCCCAAAACTTCAGCCAAATAAGGGAGCAAGATCTTTAAAAGTCAGTTGGTTTGTCTTGGAACTATAAAACAGAAATATAACTTCATAGTTTCATGAAAATGTTATTTCATATAATATTCTCTAAGGAAAAATAGAACTCAGAATGGAAATAAAATATTTAAAAAGTGAGACACTAAGCATCCAACCTGTGTTTCACTGAAAAATGTTGCCTTCCCCAAGAGATCAATCTTAAATATCCAAACTGATTCAAAGATAATGGAATAATTCTTATGTTACAATGATTTTCACAGTTCAGTTACATTTTATCAAATATATCTTCTTTTCATTTGTTCTAGTCATGTAATTAAGCACCATCAGGTACATTTTTACCATTTGATTAAGTCATCCTTAAGTTAGTATTGAAAATAAGATGAATTGCTTTCCATGATTAAAATGTCAGACCCTGGCAAGCTCTGTGAATAGGCTTCCTGAAAGTACATTGCTCCTCTGTGAGGTCATAAGAAACAATGTAGGGACATTAGTGGAGTTTCCATGCAAACATACCAAGACTTTAAGATTACAAGGCATACCCACTATTTTTATAGACTATACAGTTCTTTTCACAGTGCAGCTGTATCCTGAAAATTACTTGCAAATAGTCCTTGCTTGCATAAATAGCTCAGCTGGGCTCCTCTGTAACAAAGACACAGTAGTCCTTACCCAAGTGACAAACCCCACTGATCCACACAAGTGGTATTTTTGCTAGGGTGAGACCATAGATTTTGAAAAAAAAAAAAAAAGAATAACATATGCTTGAAAGATGAGTAGGTTTCAGTACAAAGAGTTCAAATCTAACCAAACTCTGCAGTATAGAAATAAGCACAGCTGTTTTTACACTCTGTACCTCTGGTTAATGTTTAAAAGAGGTGAGTGCTGAAAATACAAAGAAAAAGTAATTCTGAGAGTCTCTTAGCGCTCTGTCACTGTGAACACTATTCTTTCTTTCTCTCTCCGCCTCCCAGCCTACATATTAAAAAAGGAATTTCATATCTGTGTGTGGCATGTCATTCAGTGACAGGTTTTATAGAATTTGGCAAAAGGCTGGCTTAATCAATTTTTTGGTATTTTATAGGCATTTTTGATTGGAAATAGTAATCACTGAAGAAGATGGATTAAAAAAAAAAATCCCAATTTAGTCTTTCTTGCAAGGTTAGCTTTGATGATTAGCTCTAGATATTGGGCAGCAGGTTCACCTATGTAGTATAAAACTGTGTGTATGTCCTCCCTTCCACTGGGACTCAGAACAAGTCTGGTGGGGAACTATAGCTTTGGTGGGGAAGACTGCAGCTTTTTTCCTCTATATAATGAGGCTCTCTATGTATTTTTTTTATCTCCAGAAGATTGCAGGAGAACTTGTTGGCTTCTGTGGAGCACAAAAGGAACTGTGGGAAAGTGGTGAAGGACTTTCATCAGACAAAAGGATTATCCTGTTTTCTGCAGTAAAGCAGGTGGCTGCCAGCTGAAGTATGCGCAGCATTTGTACTCTTAATTTTTATTGCATCTAGCCAGCTAGCTAGCTCAAGTGGAAACTCCAGGATATTTATGTGAATTAAGAGCCTGGACTCTCCACTTCACCTGACTGATGAGCATCCAGGAGAATGAACACTCATATTATCTGTACTGTTCCTAAAAAGGAAGTAAGCACTTGTGCTCTGGGGGATCATATTGACACACTTCATTGCAAGCAAGTAATCCTAGACAAAACACAGCCAGGTGAAGAGATCTTTCAACAAGCAACTGAGCATTTCTTAATGAATGAGGTATTTAATTTTAATGGAAGAAAACAATGCCTGGCACTGAAATCATACTAAAATCACAATCAATTCTCATGAGATCTGTCCATAAACAGCAGGAGATCATGGTTTTATTGACATAGATACCCACAACTCTAACCTATGTAGAAGTCACAGGGAGAAGGTAATTGAACACATCAGGATCTATGTCTTCATGCATTCTCACTCTGCAGGACCTTAAAAGCCTACTGTGCCAACCTACTCACCAGGAAGTATTTACACAAATTTTATATGCCAAGGACGTTGAGGGCCTGTCTTGACATAAAAGTTTCCATAGCTGTTGAAAATCTGTATAAGTTTACTTCAGCTCTTCTGCAGCCATACAAGATGATATGTGCTGTTTACTTAGCCTGTGTGTTCCACAGGCTGTAGGACAGATGATACCCAGTTTACAGCAAAGCCACATTAGTCTGAGTGTCACTGTTGAGTGAGTTGCTCTAGGCATTGTTATTGTGAACGTTATTCGTGATCTGATATGTATTCTGAATGATTTATTTCCTCAAAGTCCTACCCATACTGTATCCAGCTGTATCACAAATATTGACCTGTCATTGCAAAGAAAGGGAGGTGAATGTGAGGTAACAATATTCATTCATGTGCTTATCCAGACTTTGAGACACTGGCTCTTGGTTTTGCAGGGTACTAGAATTGTTTTCTCTCTTTTATTGTCAGATCTAGCTTGGAATTCCGATGCAGTCATTTTTACAAATTAGACCGCAATTTTCTCTGTTGTATTTCTAGAAAGTCAATGAAAAAGTAGAAAAACCTGTTTGCAAAATGACTTTCGTATCACATTTACTCAGGATAATCCTGTGGAAGATGCAAAAATAAAGGTAATTTCTTTGAGGAAGAATTTCCCTATAATAATTATAAAAAGAATTCCATGTAATTAATTTTTAATTCCTAAAACAAAAGAACAAAAGGTTCATTCTAAACCACTTTTATTCTCCCACCTCATTTCTTCCTTCTCTGAGGTAACTTCATATTTTCAATGGACCAACAAAACCAAGTGCCTCTTTCCCTACTCTCTAATTTTCTAGCTGCTTTTTCTGTCAGTGTTCCTGTGGCTTGTCAGAGTGATGGAACTTCAGACCCTCTGTCCAGATCCCATTCTAGACTGGGGTAGCAAACACTAGAGTGGGTTGGGAGCCCCATTTTGCTGACACTTGCAGAACACAGAATTGTGAAACCTGGGAACCTAGAGCTCCAATCTGTTCCATGGACAATGGCACTGAACTCTTGTGCTGACTGCAGGAAGCCCAGGAAAAGGTAAAATGCTCTGACTCCATGGAGTTATGGGAGTTACTCCCCACCACGTTCTTGCACAGGTTTTAAAATGTGTGCAGGGTTGCAGCCCCCTATTCACAAAATCTCAGCTGTTGTCTCATATTTTTCTGGAGCACCACTTACCACAAAAGGCCTCAGGATTATGAGGGGTCACAGCTGTCTATTTATCTTCAACGTGGCCTTAAGATACAAATATTTTGTAATAAAAACCAGCTGGAATCACCTATAAATAATAAGATCCAGCAAAATATGTCTATACTCTCATGCATGGCTATTCTGATAATGCTGAAGTAAATGAGATATCCACAATTGCCATAAGTGGACTATAACTCCAGGTAGTCAACTTCCATTTACAATGAAACTTAAAAAGAAACTAGAGAGGTGATAAGGAAGTCTACTATGCTCCTGACAATTACTACAGCTGAGATACTTGTTTTGGACAGCCTGGTTAATTCGAAGTAATTTTCTTTGATTTACAGATGTCATACATCAAAATGAGAAAGAAGTGGTTGCCACTGGCTTTTATTGAAATTTTCCTCTATGAAAAGAACGTAACTAACCATCTTAAGGTACATTTCCCTTAATCTTTCTATCCATACAGAATTCTCTGCAGTCAGAATGTTTCATTATTTTATGACTGTTTTGCTTAATGTAAGAGGTCATGAACTATTAGGAATATTTTAAAAAAGTATCATAAAACTATTACTGTTGTGCCATGATGTTTCATGCTAAATTTTAACATGATGCCAGTGATTTCAGAAACAGATGAAATACAAGTAATGCAGCGACTTGGGACCTGCAATCAGCTATAAATATAGCCCTTATTATTGTGGTATGGTCTACTTTCTTGAATTTTCTGACAGAAGATACCAATTAAAGATGTAAAATAACTCATTTTTGTTAAAAGTTGTCCTCTCTACATCTCTGAAATAGTTGGATCTTCATACCTTTTCTGGAGCTCAAATATTTTTTCACTCAGTCATTTCTATCAGTGTAGATTACTGCAAGCATAGCCATAAAATAAGATCATTTTTACAGGGCAGAATTTCACAGCTTTTTTTTTCACAGGTCACTGTAGAATTGTCTCTGCAGGTATGTCAGGCTGAAACTGCACATCTGTGAGCCCAGAAGTACGACCTTTGAAACCAGATATCTGAATTAGGAATCCAACTGAGGAAGAAAACCTAAATCCAGATACTTAAATCACTAGAATATTTCCAAAATTGTTATAGAAGAATCCCACTTTTAAAAGGGTATAATCGAAGCAGAACATTTAAAAGTGAAGGATTCCTATTAACATTTAAAATAAATGAGCATTATTGCACAAAATCAGTCAGTCACTGTGAATCTCTGCAAGAAAACCATGCAATGCAAAGGTTTTTCTTTTTTCATTTTCTTCTTTCCCCACTCAAAACCAAATAAAAAAACCCCACTCACTTAAGAAGCGATTGTCTGTAGACCTTTGAAGCCAAGAAGGGTGACAGCAAGGGCAAGAGGCTTATTTCAAGGGTCACATTTCATTTGCATAAGCAAGTAACCATAGGGCACTGTGGAATGTCTGTAAATGGATTTCATTACAGAAATTCAGCTTAAAGGGACTATAAATAATCCTCTGACAAACAATGTATATTGCTTCAAGTTCTTCTGTAATAAAAATATTTTAGTAACACAACAATCCGTGAAAGCAGGAAATGAAACAGGAGGAGCTGCACATCTTCCCCTTTTCTCTCTCAGGGCAACATTATATTGTAATATGTTTTAGAGGAAAAAAACGTGATATTCATATTATTTTAGCAAAGTAATCCTACAAAAACAAGGTTATATAATTCCATATGTCTGAGACAGGGTGGCTAAACAAATAACCAGATCTTTACGAGCTCTTCTCCCCTGGAGATCATCTGTCCAGCAGGACAGGTGTGCAGGCTGCATGGTATTCTGCCCAGAGGTACATCTCAAAATATATTAGAGTGTGTAAATCTTCTTGTATGAATTTCGGTGGAGAAGCCATTTAAAATACACATTTTAATGGGTTGACCTTTTTTGCCCATATGAAGAAGCAATGACTGTCTAAGGCCCCAGTTCAGGCAAAGCTTTTCAGCAGCTCCCCAGTTTGGTGCATGTTTAGCTGCTGTTTCCTTCAGTAGGACTTAGCTATATGGCCAAAAGCTTTCCTAAGTGGAGAGAGATGTACTCCAGCATTAACAGTGCATATTATATGCTTTGGTGCCTTAGTCCCCAGCGCTGCAGCCTACTCAAAGCTAGATGCAGCAGGTGGACACCAAACCCCTCAGCAAATTTCACTTTAAGCACTGAACTTCTCTGTGAGGGCTGGAAAGTTACCGGAAATTTTGCAGTTTTTGTACAGAAATAGAACCACTGCAGTATCCCCTTAGAGAGACTTGGCTTGCCATCTTCAGAGAGGAGTTTGGGGTATTATCCCATCACAGCTTCATCCCCCTTGGGGGTACTAGCAAGGAACAGCCCTATCCTGAAGGGTGTGGAAGCTCTCCTCTGCAGTGGTAGTCACCTCTGCAAGAGAGTTTTGGCTGTGCCCCAGTCTAGTAGAAAATGTCTCACCAAATAGTCTCCCCCTATTGTTTCTAATAACATTCTTGTAAGGAAAAGAAAAATGTAGAGATACTTCTGCAAAAGGAAGGAAAAAGCAGGTCTTTAAAGCAGTAACTTAATTTCTGTTGACATTAATTTTTGTTTTAGATTGTTTACCTTTCTAATAACAATAATTATTCTCACACTGGCATTACTGTTTTCTGTGGAATAGATGTGCTCACAGTGAAAAATCCAATTGAATCAGAGCATGTAACGAGAAAATGTAATCCATCGTTATTAAAAAAGGCAGCTTACCTTTATCTGGGTGTTAAATAGTACAAATCCATGAGAGTCAGCGAATGTTTTGAAGTAAAAACGAAGGGCATTATGAAGGCTGAAGAGGATTTGTCACTGAATTATACGTATTACCTCAGAAATGGCCTAATATATGGTTGGGGAAACTATGTATTTAGCAGTGGGAGAAGAGAAAACAAGCCCATTTGTTCATTTTGCACATTTCCAGATATACTGGATGATGTTTTAAATATCAGACTATTTTGTGGAAAATTGTAAGAGGAGAAGGAAGCTTGTTCCTGTACAGAAACCACAGTTGTTTCACTGTTTATACCTGCATGCTGCTTCTGACTATCTGTGTGTCAGGAAATGTGCATCAGCTTGCTGTGTGTGAACTGAGGCAGCACGGTCACAGGTACTGGCACAGAATGCCAAGTTTGTCAAGGCACTCCGTGTCTCCAGCTCTCCCAACAAGCTGATCAAATCACTCAGCCATCTTCTGCTTCTCCATCTTTAAGGAGGCACTATGAGTTACCCCTCTTTGTGATGTATTTCAAGGACTACACACCACAAGGAACCCACAGGAATGCTTAGTGGTTTTTAGCACTTTGGGCACTTGTCATTCTGAACAAAACAGTTGCTGTTTTCAGAGGAATACACTCACTGTATCTCCACAAATGAAAACTTAGCATACTTCATTCCTAGTTAGAGGTTGTACTAGAAGAGTGTGAAGCACTAATTACAAATTCTGAAAAGAAAGCAAAATGGCTTCACTTCTAATAAATTTATTTAGAGAGACATCAAGTTCCATGGCTTGAATGCTTGTGATGCAGGGGGGTGCTCAGGGAAAGGGTTTTGCTTGAATTCACAGTTGATGCAAAACTGGAGCTGGAATTCAGGTGGAGTGTTTTGAATAAGATGAGTGAAATTTACACAGAAATACTTTGATTTTAAGTCCTATTTTCATAAATGTTTTCTTACCTGATCTACAAGTTCAAAGCAAAAGTTTGCAAAGAAGCAAAATGTTCAGATCAAATGTTCAGTCTCATGAAAGGTACACAAGCATGACAAAAACGTGTTAATCCACAGTCCTCTAATGCCACACAAATGCAATGAACTGCTGAAGAAAGCAAAAAGAAAGAACTTCTGAAAAAGCCAAAACTTAACCTTGTCTCCTTCCTCACATTCTGAAGATCCTAAACAATTATCTCTCCAAACTTGGCAAAGTAAACTTGGTAAACTCACCAAGATGCCTGTGAACTACTCTTGTCATTGTTCAGAAACAGCTTTTTGTTAGGTCGTTTTTTTTCCCCAGTGACCTCAAACGATGTAGCCTCACTCAAAATATTTCACGGATGTGGAGAAATACGTATGGGTTTAGTTTAACTACATACTAAGGATTATACTCCATGGTGACACAAGGAAAGGCTGCTTACTCTAAATCATTGAGTCGCTGGGCTGACTGACAAAGTATGAATTTATAGTGATAAACATTCAAAGAAAACAGCTTGTGTGTTTCAGTTGTTACCTGCTCAAACACTAGAAACAGCTCTGATAATGTCAAGACTGAATGAAATTTAGGTCTCCTAGACCAAGAAAGAGTAAAAAATCTCTGAATTTTGCTTAGGCTGGGGGAGAGGGATATGCTTAGGAACTAAATGGAAAATGTTCTTTCTAGAGGAAATGGCAATTCTCAGTTTTATATACATTATATATATATATATGTAAATAATATTTTCTGGTTTTGGTAGTAATAGAGACAGGATAAAGACCCATAGATATTTATTCACTATAAGGAGTTGTGGAATGGTTTTGCATTGACAGGAATGAACATTAGTTAAAAGAGTAAAATTTCTATTACAGCTTATATATTCTACAATTAATTTCTATAATTGATCTAGGAAAAATATACTCCTAGTAGTGACAGGGTTATCCCAAAACTCTTTTTTTACAGAGAGTTCTAATCTTTTTGATTATCTAACCAGCGAAGAAAATGACAAAATCACATCTTTTTTGTGTGTTAAATTTCAAACACACTAAATGAACATTTAGGTTATCTTTTAATAACATAAGATTTTTCAATGGATAATACATGTCTGTAGTCAACTCTAAGGAAGAACAGATGCCAAAATTTCCGTGGCAAAGTGTCCTTTTGATCTCTATATCAAGGTCTATCTGTGTTCATTGGGATGGTACAGAGGGAAAAATAGATATGACTCAAAATTAAGTGACAGAATCATCCCACAGAAGGGAAAGGTAATGAACATAGCCATGTCAGGTTGGTACTCCTGAATCTTTTTAAGATCTTTTAGGGAACTCAAAAGGCAACTTGGACACATGGCCTTGTTAGACCTGGCAATGCGTTTGACACACCATGATTGCCCATTTATTCTCACTTTTTCAAGAGCCATTTTCACTTAATTGCTGTTGTCTGTGAATCAGGAGGGGGAAACGTACATGGTATGTGCATCTGGAAAGGAAATAGAGTAAATAAAACTATTTCTGAAGGGGGATGGCAACAGTGAAGCTGGGAATCTCTAATTTGGAGAACAGGAAGCATGAAGAAGTAGTGTGGAGTGAATGCAATCAAAGCAATGGTTTTGTTGAAACACGATCGGCTCACGATCAGCTGTTTAGAAAAACAGGTAAACAGTGGTCAATTGTTCGCAATGAATTATTCACCCTGTCCTATTGGAACACAACGATGCCAGAATGCTAAATTAGGAATTAATCAGCATGCAATCTCTCACTCCTTCTGTTTGCCATTGCCATTGACCTTATCGTTAGAGAAGATGTACATGGATACATCCTAGAAATAGCAAAGCTTAAGCAGTATGCCAAAATATTTAGATTTTAGCTGGCAACATACCTCCTATAAGTAACAATCATCAGCAAAACAATGACCAAAAAACTGTAATATTTAAAGAAAGACAAGGTTTATCATTAATAATAAAGAAAACAAATTCAAAAAAGTTAGCAATCCCTCTTCCAGGCATTTTGTAGAAGTACCAATCCACTGCAGGTAAGTAAATCCATTTACATTCTTATTAGTGGGAAAATCTAAGAAAATAACTAGAAAATTATGGAATGGATCTACAAAGTGAAAATCATTAGAGAGTTCAACAATTATTTAATATCAAAAATTATCCAAGGAAAAGCTAGAATTTTCTCATATAGAAATAAAAACAAAGCATCTGCCATGACAGGCTTTGGCTGGATAAACAGACTTGTTTCTGAGCACAATGGGGAATCCAGTGGGACTTCACGATGCACAAGGTGTGCAAAGTGCAGGCACAGGACACAGAGATTGGCAGAGCTTTTTTCATTCCCTAAGCAATGCTGGGCTGTTCCAGAAGTATCCAGCACCATATACTAGGAATGCCTCAACACTATTCCTTCATGTAACTGTGGTAGAAACTACATGAGGTACACAAGATGATGCCTTCCAGATATGACAGCATCTTTTTCTTAGACTGAACTCTTCTGTATGCTAAAGCCTGTGCTTATTATTTTAAAGGCCTTTAGTGCTTATTATTTTAGAGGCCTAAAGTGCTTATTTTTTTAAAATATCAGTTTTTCTAGAAGCTGCAAAAAGCCTGAATATTTGGATATTTAGGAACAAAAAATACTCAATATTTTGATTATTTCTGTAAGAAACATTACTATTCATTGCTAGAAGGCTCTCCTGTATTTGCAGCCTAATCTTCAAAGGTGACACAGATTCCTATTCATATTTTCACTACTCTAAGAAAAATAAACATATTTCTATTTGTGTATTTACTGAGCATTCTTTAGAGGGATAAGGTTTGCCTGCATAAATCCCGATTAGCTAAAAATTTTTATGTTTTTTCAGACAGGAGTATCACTGCAGTTTTAGCCAAGCAAAGTTTCTCACTTGAATGGGATCTACAAGCACACATTTGAAGTAAGCTAGACTTAATGTCAAGGTGCTGTTGCCTACCTCTGCTACTTGGGCTCTGAAGTAAAGAAATGCTTTTAATTCTGGCTCTCAAAAATAAACTAGTAACTTGTAAGTCAATTTGTTTCTTTTCTGATTTCCAAGCACTCAAAAGCTCTTTCAGAAAGGTGTTGCACAAAAGAAAAGGGTAAAGAAACATTCTCCAAATAAACGAGTGAGAACTCCATATATAAATATATTTGTGCAAACAGGAAATAGCGACCCAGAAGGTATACAACAGTCAGTCTTCCAGGCTCCACTATGACACATCTTGCCCAAATCTCACTCTCCCTAAATTGTGCTCTCATGTCAAGCCAGCTCTCAGAGAAGAAAGGGGCAAAGTTGCTCACCTCTGCTAATCTTCACTTCTCATGGCTGGGCTGTTCTGCCAGATTCTGTTTGCATAAGTGGCTTCAGCTACTGATTCAGCAGAGGGCTTGCTCTGTTGTGAGAGTATAGTTACATACTCCCAGTTACTCCTGGATTTGGAAAGCAAATAAGCTTTACTCTTTTCTGCTGTCTGCTTGCCCATGTGTCTTTGTGGAGTCAGGTTTTCTGCTTTACAATCAGTCTCCTGCTGGGTTCTATAATTGAGCTTCCAGATAAAATAATCTAGAGTGAATAATAGCTTGGAAAGCATTCTTAATCTTCATTTTAGTGTTGTATCTTTTTCCTTTTTTAGCTTTTGTGATCAGGGCAAACTTCCTGACATTAGCTCAGATGTTGTTCCACCAGCATATATACAGCATACATGAGCAGCAATCATCATTACTCATTATCACTTACGATACCTTAATTATAAGCAGAAGCTTAATTTCTTATTTGAGGGTGTAATAGCTAAAAAAAATGCTAGTTAGAACTAGTTTATTCCTTTGTCTCCAATGGATGAAAAGGATTTTATGTAATTGAATCATTATCACATGCACTGAACAGCATCTATTGACAGCCACTTAGGTGCTGAACACAAGAGCACCATTTTTTCCTCTCTGTGTTTGAGCATTCTGCAGTTGCTTAAATATAAAAATTCAACACTGCATTCATTTAATCACTCAGCAATTCTAGTATTTTTATATTATATATTCCAAGGAAATCCAAATTATGTTCTTAAACCAGTAACTAAGTTCATGAGTCAACATAATTTTGTCTCCCATAGCCTTCTCCTGATAAACTTCTTTTACATATCTACTATAGCCCATAATAAAAATAAAGTAAGAAATATCAGGAAAATATGCAATGCAACATTGGAAAAAAAATCCCAAACAAAAGCTACAATTTTCTATCACTGGAATTTCCTATGCTTGGTGAAAAATGGGAAAAATAAAGTCAAATGTATGAGGACATCTGTCTAATTGGATTTGTTTTATTGCAATTTAATGATCAATTAACAGTTTAAGAAACTTGTATTAGCTATCAACCTTGATCTTTTGTCTGTGCATACTATGAAGGATGTCAGAAAAAAAACCTCATAACACTTCAGTTATCAATTTTATGATAGGGGTACATATCCTTACATTCTTTCTATCTGTAAGGTGTGAACCTGTTCCATGTAAGATTTTCCATGTAAGCATATCTACTGTGGAGATATCTATTGAGGGACTCATAGGCAGTAAATTAAACCTGACTTCAAAGACAACCTGTCTTCAGCCAAATTAGGCTACAGAGATAGAAAAGGGCAGGAGCACTCATTAATCTATTGAAGGCCACCTTCTGAAATGTACTGCTGTTTCTAAGTTCAATGGCCATTTCAAGATTAATTGTTCATAATTCTACAGTTTGTCTTTGTAAATTATGCACTATTAGGTGAAAATTTAGGTAAAATACTGCATATCAGAATCAGTTCTCCTTTATTCTAGTTATCCTAGTAAGTCAATTGCTATAATTCAAAATATATACAGCGTTACTCTGAAGTCCTGAGGTATAGAAGCTAACTTGAATGAAGTATTTTTCACAGTGAGGTCCAAAAAAAATCAAGTTTCCTGTGAGATGTTGTTTGTGTGTAAATTATTTACTTTATAAATTCACTACTACTGCTTTTCCTGTCATTTGCACCATCGCTTAGAGTGCTATACAGGGGGAAAGAACAAAATAATTCCGATTGTATACTAATCCTTAGCAGAAGATGAATAATTGGCATAATATTTTGAAAGGTGTCTTTGTCCAACCTCTAACATTCTGTTTCATGCTGAAGAAAATATGAATGATAGAATTATGTGAAAGATGAAGCTTTAGGTTTACTGGCTGAGATAAATAACCATCTTATGTTAAACCATAATTTTTCCCCAAACAGTTGAATAAAACAGAGCAAGACTCTTTTGCAAAAAAATTTATTTAAAAAAAAATTTACTGTATTGCAGCTTCAAACCTTTCAAAGGATTTCATCCTCCTTTTTTTCTAAATGTAGGTCAGTTTCTAAAACAAAGCCTTGCTTTTACAGGACATATAAATCTAAAGATTTCATAAAAACATAACCCTGGAGAAAACGGAGAGATCATTTGTTCATGTAGGATGCAGAAAGAGAAGACATTTGGCAAGAGATCCAGATCTGCCTACGAGCCTGGGAAGGATCATCTGTGAAGGAGCACTGAAGTGTCAGGCACACCACCACTCAAGGCATGTGAGTTGTGTCTTCTGAAATGGTTACTCACCCATGAATGCCTAATCTGGGATCTGGAATCACGATCCCCTTCACTTCCCAGGCTGGTAAATAAATGCCTGAGGAAACCTCAGTTGTGTCAGCTGATTGGGAAAGATGGTATGGGGAAACCCATGACAGAAACAGAAAAGGTGAGAACCAGCACTGCGAGGTGTTCTTCCTCTCAACAGTAATTGTAAATCGGGTCAGGTACATGATGGGATTATGTGACCTGTGGTAGAATTCTTTTATCTTTATAAATATAATTTTATAAATTATACATAATATATTATAATACTTATGTTTGTTAATTTCGTTGTTCAGCAGGATATAAGTTTTGTATGCGCTTTGGCAAAGTTTTGCTATTTTTGAACTTATTTCTAAATTAAGCAACTTCCACTGCCTGTTGGTACCTTGGGCAAAAGGACTGAACTGAAAGCAACAATAAACAGACCCCCACTGCTGAATATTTTATTTTATAGGAGATGTTATTTGCAGAAACACAGACTGCTTGCTGATCCACTGAGTGAAAAATATGAATGATAGCTAGGTCTCCATCAATTTTAGGATTTCACAATGTTCAGTGGTGGAACAGCAGAATGATGCTGATTTGGGCTGTAGAGCATGTTACCTCCATTCTTCTTCCCCCCAATGTTTATATTAGAAAGACAAAGCTACAAGCTTGAGGCAGTACCAATGCCTCAATATTTGTTTAGTTGATCCAAAGATGACAATGCAATATTAAAAAAAACTACCTCAGCCTATAATATTTAAACCAAAAGGGAGTGCAATTTTCATTTGCTCTCCTGTCAGTGAAAATACAAACAGCCCTAAAAAAACTCCTGTGAATTAAATACTTAGCGCAAGAATGAGTGTTTTTCTAACCTTGACTTAATTGAGTTTGTTATTTAAACAGCTACATAAAAAAATAAAACTTCGACACTTTTTTAAGAGACAATTTAATTAAAATATCAGCACTCTCTACATACCTAACTGCCCATGCAAAATTTATTGAAATCTTTGATTTAAACTCTGTTGTTAGCAACCTGAATATTTTCATTTCTCCTCCCTTAAAATCTGAGTTGTATTAAACGTATCATGAATGATGGAGAGACAGAAGAACATAATAAAAATATATCGTTTTCCAAACTACTGAGGGGGTGTGTGTGTGGGTATTTCTGCTTGTCTTTGCCTGCCCAAATGTCTTCCATACAACTTTTAAGTCCTAAGTAAAAGCTGGGTAAGTAGAATTAATAGAAAAATGAGAAAAAAGATACACAGGCTGCACTACTGACAACAATAGGAAGGAAAATACTGTCTCGCAGTGCCCTTTTCACTGGGTTCCCCCTCACTCCCACATATCTGGTAATTCTTTTTAAAACTAAAGGTTTTAGGTAAATTACAACAGTACTCACTGTAGGTGAATTTGTACTTCTGGTATATCCCAAAGACCTTGATGGCCTTCCAATTCCGCTTGGTATTTTAAATGTGTTTTGTATTAATTGACAAAAAAAAGATCCAGGGATCAGCAGCTCTATGAAACTTGCCACACATCTGTTGGATTTTTGTTTATGTATTGAAATGTAATTGGGCAACTGGAGAAAAGTGGATTTGTGAGGTGTTATTTTCCTAAAGATTACATTTAATATTGTTGGTGTACCCTCCATAATTTAGTTGATTAATAATATTTGATCTAAACCCAAATTATGACTTCCCACATATATGACATAACTAATGAACTGTGAAAGGAAAGCTGTTCAGATGGTCACCAATAACCAATGCTTAGTTAATCCTTTAAATAAACTGGAGCTCACAATGTGTCCCTTTGAAGTCATAAATAATGTATATTTTTCTTTTGACTTTTAATAAGCCAGTGGAGTTCATCTCACAGTCTCCAAACACATATATTTTATTATGGGCCTCTGCAGTTTACTTTAATTAGTGTGTCTGAGTGCTTTGGGAGACTTAGCCCTACTGAAAACAAACAGAGTCTTACCATCTATAAAACATTAGCTCCCTTTGGTTTATCCTGATACAGCCGAGGCTCAGTGAGAAACACATGGTGTAAGTAAACACTCATAATTGCATTAGAATTCCCGGGTGTATTGGTAATTCAAACCCTGTTTCATGATATTGTTAGAGCAGTTAGAGCAGGTTTACCAATCTCCTTGCCTTCTGGGATTTCATGAAATTCCATTTGGAGAGAATTTTAAGTGACGAATCTAATAGAAACAGCAACAGAAAAAATAAGCCACAGAGAGTCTGAAAAGGAAGCACACAGCTAAAAAACCCCTTGATGTAAGTGTGTGTTGTCATGTCTCTGAAATCTCTCATTCCTCTAAGCTCCTTGTTGATGTGTTAATTTTTGTGTAGGATGGGTATGCCTGTGTTTTCTCCCACTTCTCCCTGCAGAACTTTAGCTCCAATTTGTCAATCAACCTGATATTCCTAGATCTCAGCTAATTCTCTCCAAAAATGTTGCAGACTGTTCCAAAATGAAACATATAAACCAAAACAAACACTATGGTTTTAGTAGTATGTTGAATGATAACAGGTACAGTTTTTTAAAAAAGGAAGAAATCATTGTTGAAGGCTTTCCATTGTAAGGAAGATTTAAGTAATGAAAAATCCTTCACTGTCTACGATTTACAGTTTCATTTTCCAAAAGAAATAAGGCATCTCTATGAAACAGATTGAACTAAAACAGAGGCAGGCTGTTTTGACTATAGAAAAAAAAAACCACAGCTATTAGACTTAAACCAAACATTATTCAAATTAATGCTGGTAGCAAACTAACACTCAGCCCTTATCTCAAGCCCTACATGTACTATTTCTGTATCTTCTGCAGTTTAATGCAATAATTTTAAAGAATGAAATGTTTACTTCTTCATGTTTCTTCCATAATATTGATGTAAATGCAGTGTGACTGCTTAAACAGCAGAACTATGAATTCAGCATAAAATGAATTGCATGGAGTTTTACTGTTTGCCTGAAAAATATATTTTAAATGTACAGTATTCCAATATTTCTACAACAAAGCTTTCAAAATACAGAAGGTCTCCTCTAAACTAAGTTTTTTCCCGTAGCTGATTTATGACAGTAGCTATGGAAGAGAAGAAACTTTTATATTAAAAAAAAACAAGAAAAAATTATCATCTCATTTTCAAAAGCAATTTTGTGTTAGAAATGTATATCTTCACATAAAGTATTCGATCTTGGTGGGGTCAAAATGCAATATCTGTCACAGAGCACTACCTGTCATTTTTCTCGTAGACTTACTCATGAAATACAGAAATATTTATTTTATTGGAGTGATAAACTGTTCTGACAAATAAAATGAAAAGACGTTTCATTCTGCTGTCTGACCCTTGGGATCCCCTTGAATCATTTGTGCTTTTCTGCTTGTACAAACTGGTCCATATATTTGCTGGCACTTGGTTTAGCACTGGCTTTGTTGGCTATTGTTTGTTTCTTTGGTTTGCACCTTCTGTTCCTGCTCCTACACAACACACATCTTAAACCTGTTAAGACATTTCAAAATCTAATAATACTCCTCGGAGGATGTTTATAAATCCATGCCACAGTTTTATATTATATGATCAGTGCAAACAGAACACTGCCAATAAACCCTGAGCGATATGCCTTGAAGGCCTGAACTGGGAGATTGCTGGAGGTGAATGGATGGAACTGGGCTTCCTGCACTGCCCCAGGGAGAGGATGAGCTGGGACTCTGGGGTTACCTGCAAAACACATCAAGGAGCTCCGCTAGGCCAGTCTTGCTGGCCACCCAGGCTGCCACATAGCCAGGACTCCCCCTCCTGCACTGCAGAGCCACAGGGCATGTGGCTTAAGCTGAAGGCATGAATGAGAGTTCACTTCTCATTTTCCCCTGAGAAATGCTAAGCCACTTGCTAGCTGAAGTCTACGTGTGCAGGGCATGAGTTTGGAGGGTTTACAATGGTAGTTTAATGGTGGTGTTTTGCTCACCCTGCCACCCTGTCAATAGGGAAACTTGCAAGTGGGTCTGTGTGTCTGTGTCTGGAAAATCAGAGTTGAAAATCATCGGTAAACTGATCTAAACAACAATCTTTGCTGTGGAGAATTGGCTCATCTGGCCCAAAATCCACACTAGTTTTGCATATGAATTGAACTAAGTGACTATGGCTGGATGAATCCAGCTTGTTCTTAAACACCAATTAAACTTACATAAATATACAACCTCTGGTGCTGAGACTCTAGCAAAGCTTCAATACTAATAAGGTTTGCTGAAGCTATAATTCCAAACCCCTCTGCATGGAATATTTCCTCCTTATTATATTAATCTAAAGAGGTTATGCTGAAATTAAAAAAGGACAAACCAAATCTTAGTTTGTCAAAACACACCATATTTATAATATTAAATAATTGAAGCTATAAGTAAATATATACAGTGTCGATAAAATCAAATTATAAGGCAGAGCATAATTGGGGTTTATTTAAACTCTGATTGACTCCATTCATCTGCTATTCCAGTGGATATATAAAGATAAATTATTTCCTCGGAAATTGAGACACAACCTTTTTTTTAAAAGATATTTTTCTTATCAGGTTTTCATTAGACAAGGCAGCCTGCTTTATATGTTTGTACAATTTAAGTAGGCTCTTGGTCTGTTTGTTAATACATCATGTTTATTTAAAACTCCTGAAGGAAGTTATTAATCTGTCAAAACTTTAAAGATTTGAAGTTGATAAATAAATGAACAATGCTAAATAATTCTTTGTGTTGTCAACAAAAACACAAAACAGGTCTTACTGTTCTTCTCCAGAAGGTGAAGCCTGGATTGCTTTGAAATTACTCAATATTTGCCTACACTACATGGGGGCCAAAGCTTGCACTGGTTGATAAGTATATCCACGGTCTTAAGCAAGGTGCCTTTCTGACCAGAAAAGTTGGTCAGGAATCAAAAATATGCTTTAATCCAACTTTCAGTTTCATATCACAAGAGGTTCTATGGAATGATTGCCATGCACAAGAGAAAAAGACAAGCACAATTAAAAGCTGACTCTCTAATCCCTCTGCCTATGGCTTAGAACCAGAGCAAAAAGAAATATTGCCTTAACAGGTACATTTCCCCTGAGGGGAAGCACACCCCCGACCACCTAGCTGGTGAGATGAAGAGATAATAAGATGTTCGGGTGTATCAATGGCCAATGAATTGTGATCTGGCTTCTGACAGAAGAGGGCTGGAATGAGCGGGTGGCAAACAGGGGCTCTGTTTACTGACAGTGGCTGCTCCAGCTCCGTGGCAAATCCAAGAGTGTTGTGTTTCAGCCCCTGTCCCCAGAGCCGAGCCACCTTCTGGGCCGGGAGAGGATCTGGGTGTAAATGACATCTGTCTAAAGAGACATTGGAAAGTGATTGAAGGCCAACATGAACTGCTAACCACTAATTAGACTAATTAATACTAAAAGTGGAAAACAGCTACCACAACAACGCTAATAATTTTACACTGCGAAGACTGAATCTATTTAATTTATCTATTGATAAATCTGAATCTATTTAATATATCTATTTAATACTTGGGAAGTATGAGCTTAAAATTTTTCCTCCAATTCACCTGCAAGCATTTTGCTCACCAGCAGATGAAGACATGATAGGTGGAAGATTTTATCTCCTTCTAGCACAAGTTATTTTTTTTCAATATGCTCCAGCTACAAGATGAAACTGCAATTTCTATTTTTCTGGATTAACACACAGACCATAAATCTCCATTTAACAGGGCTCAATTTTAAGTTTCTCATGTAACCTCCAGTAGAAACAGAGTGAGAATAAATTTTGTGAGCAGGCTTTGGTGCAGTTTTCAGAATACTTTCTCACAGCAGAAACTGTGAGCATTTTTAGACCTTCTAGACACTATAATATGGATCCCTTATGACAAGACAGTGTCACCATCAAGTCAGAAACAGGCAATTGTAAGAAATTCTACCGGGTGGAGGTGGAGTTGCTAGTGTCCTCAAGTTGTTCTTGCAACATTTAGAATTTTAGAGCACTATCTCAACATGAGAGAACCTTAGTTTTCACTTTAAAATTCAAGTTACTACCACCTGGCTTCAGGATAAAAGTTTAAAAAATGCAGATCTGAAAGGTTCCTAAATTACCGTGGTCAGTCCTCACAGAACTCCCAATACTACCTGGATACAGACAATTCAGATACAAAATGTAGGAAGTATCGCACAGCTTCTGTAAAAAACCTGCTTTTTAATTTATGATAGATTGTTTCTTTCTTTTCCCAAAGTATCTGTAAATAGACTGCCATTTTTTTCAAGCTTCCTTATTTAATGATGATTAATAGTGTAATCTGTACAACAGAAGCCTCATGTTGGAATAAATGAATAACTACTTGTACTAAACAGGCCTGTACTTGACCAGTTATGGTTGTTCTCATTTCCCAACTCAATTTTCACACACCACACCACACCACACCACACCCCACACCTCCCCAATTTGATAGCCATAACTCTGACAGAGAAGTTGTGAAAATTGTTTAACAGCCCAGAAAGAGGCAGAGTAGCCCAAGGAGCATGAGAGAATTAATTCTTATACTTTCTCTCTATGCCTTTCTCCCTTTTTGTATGGTACCAGCCTTGGCCCTTACACCTGCTCTGTAAGATTTACTAACTTACTGAGGAGTTAAAGTAACAGTTTCTCTCCAAAATCCTAAAGAAATAACAGTTAAATCCCAGTATTAAAATATTTGCTGTATTCTTAATTCTAGGCAAGTATGTGTATGTGATCTCTGAAGTGGAACCATTTCAGAATAAGAGCATTCTTCACTAAAACTATGTTGTGGAGCTGGTCAGTAGTGAGACTCAGGAATGTGATGTCATACTCGGCCTAGATTGTGAATTTACTGGGATAGAAAGAACTCAGTTATCTGATCTCAAAGCCACATTTTGCCATTGTATAAATAAATACTGCAGGACTTCAGGGTCAGAGTATGGTCTCTGCACATATTGCAAAACCCAAAGCTCAGTCAATTCAATTGTGGTTCGTCTGTGCTTGGTAGTGTCTAAACCACCAACTTACAGGATAAGTGCAGTTCACTGGATCTTTGAATCCCTTCCAAATCAAACAATCCAGGTGGCTGTAAAGTATTGCCCTTTTTCTAATGATGAACATTATGCAGGTTACATTTTGGTAGGACTCTATTAAAACAAATACAAAGGAGTGAATTAAAGCAGAATCCATTCTCTTTCTCTCCATCTGATAAAATACAACTGTTCATATCATGCTTTCCAGTTTAAGGAAAACATCTGTTTAAACAAATGCCTCCCATTTCAAACCACTTTAAAATTTTCTTGATTTCAATCATATTGCATTGACATGTCTGTAAACAGGCATCTTTCCTGAATGTTCAGTGCTGTAATTTACTGTATGTTCATACTCACATATAAATCCCATTTTTTGCACATCCTGTCTGAAATGGAGGTTTCCTCTCAACTATATCTACATAAGTCTACTGTTACTTAAACATGCAAAGAACCATAACTCTATTAAACTGACAAACTAAATTTATCCTGTGCTTATTGAGTTGGTTTATTAGACATAACCATAGCACATTCCTAGATAAGAAGGGGCACTGCTTTGGCCTGGTTAAAGGAGTGGTATATTTCAGCTATTTTATCCTGACAATGCTTTCAGGCCAGAGTAACATGACAGTTCTTTCCAAATGAAGGCTTCCAAATGGTTTGCAGGCAGCACATAAGTCCTTTAGCAAGTCAAGATTTCATTGATTCAGACAACAGACGCTGGAAGATATGCTTTAGTCTATATTCTGAAAGACTGCTTCTGAAACTTATGAAAATGGATTAGGCTTTATCAACAGCAAATGTAAATTGATAGCTTACTTTATGATTCTGGACAAACAACAACACAATTAAAATCCATGGGAATTTTATCACTCATTTCCCTGTAAGTGGAATGTGAATTTCCCTTGCAGAATGAAAACAACCCCAAATCCTGGGGTGCTCATATCAGGCAAAGAGTCTTGCAGTAATTTTCAAAGATTAATATAACCTTTGAACTTTCACCTGGGACATTTTTTCACATTTTACAGGTGGGAGTATATAGGAAAGTAAAAGACCTAGTGCAAAATAACATTTTGACATTAAGAGGAAGTGTTAAGGGAAAGTTAAGTAAACAGGATCAAAACCTTTGTGAGCTGCTAGCTAATTGGTACAGCTTCTTAATTTTTAACCTGTAATTTCTGAAAGGAAAGGCCCTTTTATAGAAGGCATTTCAACAGTGTAGTATCATCTATTTATTCACAGAAATAATTTCAATAAGCACATCCCTTGTCTAGAGTTTAGATAATCTAGGATCAGTTCTCACCACCAGGGAGATTCAGTTCCATTGCTCATAGAATCAACCCTCCCATCTCTCTGGGTAGGGGTGCTGCCTGCTCAGTGTATTTTTGTACCTGGGCCCCACCTGGGCCATCGTTCTTGTTCTGTGGTACAAGCCAGGGTTCCGGATTCAGCTTCTGCTCCCAAACACACAAAACTCTGCATATGTCTTGCCCTAAGGTTTCACAGCCAGACAGTGATGAGGCGAGAGCTAAAGACCACATTTCCTTGTCAAAAAACCTGGTTTCTAATGATTTGATTTCTAAAGGCCCTCTTGCTTTGTCTTTGCTAGGCTTCAATGCCTACAACCATCTCACCCCAGAAATCTATATGAAATTATTCTAGAGGATTCAGCAAGCTGAACTACTTAATACAGTATTCATTCTGATTTTTCCTTCAGACACTTCGTAATGTCACTCTGGAGTTGATATGAAAAAATGCAGAGAATTTGATAACATTTGTAACACAAATGGGAAAAATTTTCTGCTTGTTTTTTTGAACACTAAGAAGTCCTGATGGAGCTCGTGTAACAACTTGAATGCTATAAAAATGAAATTTAAAGCTAACTGGGGATACGCTCCTGCAGCACAAACTGTAGTGAAATCAGATCTATGTCTACACGACTGGACATACTGGTTCTCTCATTTGTTATTTCTGACTTCAGTAGGAATGTCAGGGTTTTTGCTGCTAATTTACTAAATAGAATTAAGTCCTCTAGAAGTTGCTGGCAGAATTTCACATCTTCAAGGTTGACCCTATATTGCTTGTAACTTGCAATAATGAACAAACTTAGGATTTTAAAGGCAAATAATTCCACCAAAGGGAGGAAAGTGTGTTGCGATGTGTTCTGGGCTTGAAGTTTGTGGACACTATTTCAAAATGAATTTTTTTTTTTTTTTGAGAGTAGCACATTGTGAAAATACCTCAGGGCATGCTCTGTATCTCCCATTTTTTTCTGATTTACAACGGCAATAAGGGCAGCACTCCTGGAATATTAATAGAATTATTCAGATAATGACCTGGATAATAAAAGGGATGATTTATCCTTTGTTCACTCTGGACATCGCTGTCATTAGGCTGCTAAGACTTTGAGGTCATTCACTATGGTAAAGAAAAGAAAAAGGTAAGGACAGGAAGGAAAAAAGAAGTGGCATGTTCGGTTCAAATAGGTTAAGTGTGAGACTTAGGGCATTAACGAACTGATGGGTTTTTATAAGTTTAAGAAGTGGACATCCTCAGCAGCATCTAGATTTCCATAGTTCAGGCAGCAGAAGGGAGAGTGTTCAGCTCACTGAGGTATTTCTGCTTAGACTGCCAAGGAAAATGGCTTTTGGCTACAGGGCTGGAATTTGTGCTGAGGTGCTGCAGCTCAGGTGGTTTGCCTGGGTTGGAAGCTGCCACAGAGGTGAAAAACAGGGCAGGAACAGAAACCATGGCTGTAACACTTGCAAGAGTTCATGCCTCATTCCTCAGAACACCAGGTAAGTGAACCAATCACTGGTGCTGTCTGTAGGTGGTTTTCATCATACCTTTACCATAAAGACAAGTAAAAGTAGGAGAAAAGATTTCTTTCTGCTCTCCACAAGGCAATAAAGAAATCATGGTAATTCAAAAAATCCTTTCTTCTTCAACCTTTTCTAAAATGTATATTCCTTAAGGCATGTCCATAGGGATAAAAGCAGATATGACAGATCATATTAGGTGAGAATAGCTCAGTTTCCTTCCGTCTGTCAGCCTATCCACTACAGCCACCTAGAGCCTTCTAGACAAAACAGAAAGTAGGTGTCCTCTAGGTCCAGGAGTGGAGTCTGATGGAATTAGGGAGCTGAGTGAAAAATAACACCATAAAACTATGGATGGCATAGTGCAAAAATCAGAGTAGACTCATCTCTGAATTTGACTCTTTTATTTGTGTGAAGCAGGTTTACTGAAGTAAAATTTTTCTACTGAAGTATCAGAAGCAGTCTTGACATCTAAACATCAGTGATGCTCATGTCATTTTTCTAATTCATATTGGCAGGTATTTTGAACCTGTGTGCACTTCAATCCTAGTCAATATGTCAATAAAGGCAGGCAGAAAATAGAATTGTCCACAAAAAGAGAGAAATTATGCTTAAAAGTGATATCAGCATTTCTAGGAAGACTTTTTCTCTCCTTTTGCTGAGTTTCATGACTAGGAGAAGCTGTCAATAACCAAAACTAAGAGAAATATAACAAGTTAAATGTAAATGTTTTGTTTTGGAAATTCACAAATGATTGAGTCAGAAGTGTTTTATTTAAATTCATGTAGATTAGAGGTATTTTTAACTCATATTTGCTTTGAAGAAGCAGTAATTTCTTCATTGAGGTAAAAATTTTCTAGTCTTAAAAGCCTTCAGTTGAAAGAAAAGAGGAAACATTTAGTAAGAAGAAAGCTTTAAATCTTTTGAGATTTCATGCACTCTCCAGTAAGATGAATGCAACATTTTTAAGTCTTAGGCTCACTTAGAAACATTTTGAGGTGTGCTGTTATCACATCTCATCAGCTTTTTGCACTTCAGAGCCATTTAAAATCTTATTGTGGTACGTTTGGCAATACACTTAAAAGATTACCACTTAATCTAGTTAAGTAAGTTTGACTTCAAGCAAGTGTCTATCTGTCCATCCAGCTGCTGACTGCTTTTTGTTTCTTTGGGAAAGAAAGAAAATGAAAATCATTGGGGAAAAAAGAGACAACCAAGTCTGATCTTATTCAGGTTTTCTTGCAGCTGTGAGTTTTTCTAGACAGACATTTTAGCAGATGGATTATTGCCATTAATTCCAGTGGGAGCAAGGCTGTTTCCGGAATGGCTTATTTTCTATGGCTGACTTTATTTTAAACAAAAAAATTTTCTGGCTTTGAAGAACCAAAGCGAAAGAAAGATTTGCCCCCAGGTTCAAAGGCTGCTTAATGGGGTCTGATAGGCCACATTTCCAGTTACTGTGGGGATGAAGAGAGGAGGCAGAGAAGCACTCTCAGAAGGGGATGCACCTGCAGATATAGCATCTCGCAGTGACACAGGAGTAGTCACCCCCCTGTGCAGCAGTCTTCTCTCTTGCCTTTCAGAACACAGCTCTACCTAGTTCTGATCTCAAATAAATTATCAGTTACTGTGGAAGACACAAGTTTGAAGTTCATGGATAAGTACCCAGCCATTCTAGGTGTGTATCCAGAAGCCACAGCGAGCTAGGGTCGGAACTCCAGATTCTCCAGCTGCTCATGCATTTTGCTGGACATCCCTCTCCTTTTGCTTTGCAGCAGTGCACTGGCAGAGACAGAGCCCTAATGGAAGCCAGAAAATAAATTGGAGAACAGAGAAAGAGGCAAAATATTATAGAGAATGGAAGTAAGGTTTTATGGACTGCCTTAACTCCAGCATTTCTTAAATTTTTCACCTTACATTTTTCTGGAGAGTCATTAATTTCTTAGGTTTAATGCAGTAAAAAAGATAAGTAACTCTTGAAAAGATGACACCTCTTCTGTATGGTAGGAATAGAAACAGCCACTAAAAATTCTACTGGTTATCTCTGAAGATGGAGCAGTACCACAGCTTCTGTTGGTCATAGAAAGTTTGATTCAAAGTCCACCACATATGATGTATCCAAAGACATTTTGTGCAAGCTCTTAACTTTTAGCATTCATATTTTATAACTCAGAATAACAAGAAGTGAATTTCAAATACTTTTTTTTAATTCAAAACTTGTGGCATGGGCCCAGGTACTAAAAATCTCTCTAACCTTCAATGGATTTCACCAGAACAACAGCAGAGGTAATAAAACCTAATATCTGCCTTATGTTCAGCTTTCATACTTTACGATACAAGACTTATCAAAAAAGACCCAAAGAAAAGAATTGCAAAGTTTTTGTAATCACAAAAAGTGCATGTTTACTCTTCTGTGAACTGGGAGTTTTCTGTTTGCTTACTTTTAAAACTGGAAGATCTTAAATTGCTTCGCATGGGACAAAAATATTTTATAGTTGGGGAAACAGGCAAGGTCACTGCTAACTCATTCAGTCAGCCCAAAAGTGGGAATAGATTCAAGGTTTATTAGATCTCTTCCTGCAGATCTGACCACCAGACATTGCTAATAGTTCACATTGAGGAAATACGTAAGACAATTTAGCTCAGAATTAAAAATGCAGTTTCTGCAGGGGGAGAGGAATCAGGTCTTGAAATTTGACAATGCAAGAAATGGAAAAGGATGTTTAGAATGGAAATTCTTGTGCTACTGCTGCTCATTCTCTCTCTGTGCACAAAGGTATGTCTTCAAATAGTTAAACATAATTAAGTTGTTATACTGCTATTTTAAAAAACTAACAATTCATTTGCATTGAAAATTACCTGCATGTATGTACATGGTGTGATTCCTGCAAAACTTACTAATTGTGCTTGGCTTAGGCAGCAACCTCAGCAAAACCTTGCCCAAAGGAAAGATATTAAGTTTGAAATTATTTTACTTAAGCAGAATTGACCTGGTTTCAGCTGGGAGTGAGTCAATTTTCTTCTCAGTAGCTGGTGCAGAGCTGGCTTTTTGATTTAGTGTGAGAATAATGTTGATAACACACTGATGTTTTAATGGTTGCTGAGCAGTGCTCCCTCTAAGTCAAGGACTTTTCAGTTTCTCATGCGCTGCCAGGGAGGAGGTGCACAAGAAGTGGGGAGGCAGCACGGCCAGGACAGCTGACCTTAAGTGGCCACAGGAATATTCCATGCCATAAAGCATCATGCTCAGTCTGTAAATGAGGGGGAGTTGGCCAGAATGTGCCAACTGCTGCTGGGGCACGGGCTAGTCAGTGGATGGCAAGCAGAAGTATGGTGCATCACTTCTTGGCTTTTATTCCTCTCTCTCCTTTTCATTAATAACCTGTGATAGGAATCTGTGATGATGTTCAAAGGTGCATTTTCTGCCATAAAATCCCTCCCAGTAGTGAAGAAAATGAAAGAAACAGGAGGGAAGTAAAAATAGGGCAATGACACGAAATGGAAGACTTGTAATAGCAAAGCAATGACCCTAAAATATTTTCTCTCATCTATATGCTAAACATTTGGATTGCATTTTGAGTTAACAAATTCTTGGAAGCCTCTATTCAACTGTAGATATAAGCGCCACAAATAAGCACCACTAGCAGCCAAGCTAGTCCATTTAAATAAGCATGGAAATGAGACTATTTCAGCAGGTAGATAAATATTGTAAATATTTATGCTTGCAAGCATAATAATGCAAAAAACCCGAAGAAATCAACTACAGAGATACTTCATGCATCCATGCATATGTGTGTTTCCACCTGTGATTTATAGTAGATGTTAATAGCAAGAATGTGTTGAATCTTCATTGTCACTACTGTCCTTATTCCAGATCTCAAATAATAAAGGAGACCTGAATTACCTGGTTTATATCAGAGTGTAGGAGAGCACTGCAGGCTGAAATCGCTGCCTTTGTAGAAACAAGTTTTATTGAAAATACTGAAAACATTGAACTAAGCATATTCTTAACAAATGTTCCTCTGATGCCTTCTAAGAAGAATTCAGAGTCCTACCTTTTGCCCCTACATAGAGCTCTAGAAAACAGCCATCATAAAACCCCTCATTATATCAGCTGAAACTTTATTGACCTCAACGGCATGGGTGTGCCCTGTTAGATGCCATATTGAACATGAATGAAGCCCAAAGAGATGTCAGTCAAGCAACTCGCGCTTTTAGAGTTGAAGGCAGATTTTTTTTTCACCCTGAGAGCTGGATTTGGCTGAAGAGACGTGAATTTTTAAGAGAACTTGTGCCCTTAGAATAACATATTCTGTTAAGTTCTTATACGAAAAGTCAGATGGGCTTTGGCAGTAAGTTCAGACAGTCTGTGTTGTACTGAAGAGCACATCCTGTTCTCTGCAGTGAGATATCTGACATGTCTGGACTCGTATCTCCAAAGCTACTGTATTAGTGTCAAAAGAAACTTTCTTACTTTTTGTAGGAGATGGAAATGAGAGGAAATAATTGAACTCTTCTAGTATATACTATGTGTGACTGAAGTCTGGAAAATACCTGGATAGGCCTTGTAGCTATAAATAATGAAATTAAATGATAGGATCTTTTTATTATTAAGCAAAATACCCATCCATTTTCAGTATCCAGATGCTGCTGAACTTCATCTCTAAAAAAACCCAAAATCCTAAGACATTACAAAAGCCACAGGAAGAATCACATGGAAAAGAAACTTAAAGAAGAAATATGTGAAAAGACAGCACTAAAATAATAGAAAAGGAAAAATAAAAATTTAAAAGAACTGAGAACTGCACTGATGCTATTACAGTATGTGGTATTCATATGGAAGATTAGAAGAACAGATGGCAGGGAGAATGCATGCAAAGCCATTCAATAGACACTTATTTGTGCCTCTAGAGACAATTGGTATTTTTTTCCTTATCCCCTACCACTGAGAAGTGCAGGGATACTGGTAGTTGTCTTCTCTATCTAGAAGAGCTATCAGTATTAGAGACAGGCCTAAACTGACTAAGATCATGATCTGGTTTTCAAGTACTCAATTCCTGAACCATGACTGGCAGGGGGATTTTTCTATTCAGTGGTGTATGGAGTTGAGGAACATGGGCAAAGTGTGAAACTTGAATCTGGGTTTGGACTCTGATGGTAGTGTTTGGGGAGTCACACTTGTAGGGTGGTTCAGACTCCTCTACTCAATACATATATATATGGAGATACAACATCTAACAATATAATACATTTCATAAAATATATATCTTGATTATTTTTTAAAATTAGAGAAATATACGTGCCACAGGGAGAAGGGACAGAGGGATCCTAGTGCAACAGCTGTCCCTCTCAAGAGATGGAAAATACAAATCATAAATACTTTCCCAGGCACAATCATAAATACTTTCCCAGCTGTGCATCTAATGCACAGCTCAGTACATGGCATAGGACAACCTGAGGTGACAGGGAACTTCTGGTCTGCAGTGCTTGGGTTTTAACAAGAGGAATTAATTCCTGTTGAAAANAGTTATAACAACAGTTATGTCATATTAGCAACAGTTATAACCTGGCTCCTCCTCCTTGTCTGCCCCCCGGGAAAAAAAAACAAACCAACTTTAAAGAAAACAAAATGATCCTTGGGGTGCTGAGATGAACCTACAGCAATGAAAATATGCACTGGTTTTTCCAGTCTGAAAACATTTGATGGAAATTTCTCACTGTTATCTAGAACCAGCTGACTCATAGGAAAGGGGAAATAGAAGCAATATGGCAGTGAAAGGTACTGCAGGCATCTGGTAGAAATATTTCAGCTACTTAAACCACTACTAGTTGATTCCTTGTGAAGGGTTGATGGCTCCCATTTCCAGTGGCTTAGGAAGATGTTAACCTCTTTTTTAAAGACTGCACTTTCGTTAGCCAACATTAAAAAAATACAGATGAGATATGGTTGGAGGGAGCCACCTTACCATATCTGGAAAGCATTTCTTTCTTGGAGCAGCTGAGAACAGATGAGTGACACTCAAGGGCTAAAATAGTATTTTCCGGATATAATTAAGTTCAGAGCACGTTGTGAGCTACATTTTAACATTTATCTGTCCTGCACTCTTCTGATGGAGCTGTGCTTCTAATCCTTATTTCAGTTAGAACCAGCGTCGTCCATCTGTACCTGCCAAAAGGAGGTTAAGGAGGTGGGGAGGTGAATTGCCTCAGTTCCTGTGAAGACCACGAGAGGTCACTCCAGCTATCTAGACCATAATTTCTCATAGCGTTTCAAAGGATTTGCTAGAAAGGACTGCCTATTCCCCTCAGAGCTTGGGAAAATTACCTTTTCCAAACAAACAAATGGTTTCCATCACCCGAATGCATTTCAAAGGTTATTTACAAGTGATTCATAAAATAAAGAAGCTTAAGGGAAGGTTTGTATGTTTTAAATATTTTACTGATCCAAAAAAACAAATGAAAGCACTGTACAAATATGAAATACTTGGATTTGAATTCTAACACACACATAAAGGCAAGCATCATGTCTTCAGGCCTGAAGATCTCCCTTCCTACTTCTCTTGCTCCCCACTCCCTTTACTGCTTTGGACACCCTTGATACAGGTTTGAGAGGAAAGAGGCTGGCAAACACAGTGCTTTTCTGTTCCCTTTGTGGCTCCAAGCAGGATAAGGGTTGGTGGCTGTATGAACATGCTCTAGTGAATTGTGACAATTAGAAGTTTTTCCCAACAGGAAGTAAACAGACAATGTTTCAAGTTTTATATATTCGAGGTGCCTGAACAGCACAAAGCCAACAAATCCTTTTAAGACTCACCCCTCTAAAAGCAAACAAGCAAGCAAATAAATTACATTCTAAACAAATCCTACAGCTATGCTACTGTTCAAAATCACATCTAGGGGTGCTTAGAGCTAAATTTTTGTCTTAACTTCGGTTTGTTGAAGCATCACTTTGATCGCTTACCAGTTATACTGTGAATCTGCTGCACTGAAAAGATAGCAAAGTCCTGGGCTCCCGGGCCTCTGTTTATTCTGTGAAGCCCACTGTACACACAGCCAGTGTACCACACAGCTTACTTAGAAAAACTCTAACTCCCTCCTACTTCCAGTTAGTCTTTTAGACTTACTGCTATCTTCGTACTGTCATCACATCTACCTGATGTGATGGTAAGCTTTGCAATGCAATTAGTTGTTTGCTTACACTGAGATCTCTGGCCAGCACGTAGTATGGCAGCGTAATAACAGATCCATTGAGCTTCCCACCAACAGGCACAACGTTGACCCCTATACAGCATAATTTTTCTAATTTCTGATAGAGCAGGCCATCAGATCTGTTTGATAATACACACAAGCCTGAAAGAAAGATTTCACATGAAAGTTTTCATTACAGTTTCAGGTAAGCTGCGGAATAAATGAAATCCCTAGTTAAAAAGCACACATTAGTCACAAGATGGCTGTGGACCTGGGTGTGAGACACTGAAACCCACATCAAAATCTTGGTTTAGTTCTCTGTGTGAACCATTTCAGTTCTTCAGTCAGCATGATCTACCTGATCATACCTGCTGCTCACCTATAGTTCTGCCTCAAGTTTGATATTAATGTGAATTTTTTTCAAATAAAAATGAAATAAAATATTTCTGTTGTGAGAGAAAATGCCTCCTTTAAAAGCACAATGAAAAGAATAAGATAATGGGTTTGCACTTTAGAATAAAAATGGATTCCTAGCTTATGAAAACACGCAGAACTAGAACTCTCTTTCAGACTTCCCTCCATATATTATACTTTTTGGTTTGGAAGAAAAATAGATTAATTCTAACCGCAATCATACAGAGTCATCCATGAATAGATACCTCATAGAAAGGGAGGTTTAGGATGCTTTTTCTGCAGGTAGGGTTGCTCTCACTCTCTAATGTTAGCATACACCATGGCATACAATGCACAACCCTTGCTCAGTACTGGTGAGCAAGAAACCTGAGAAACTACTGAAGTTTTATTTGATAGAAATACTTCATTTAATAATCTAGGATTTACCATTGTTGTATGATTATACAATAGCAACCAGAAGTGAATAATGGAGTTTGGGGTTTATTTGGGAAAATTATAAGTACAACTTCTTTTAAGTGATACTCTTAAGTAATTTTTTCTTTGAAATTAGTTCTAATGCCTGAAGAGAACATTTAGTACTGTAAAATGAAACGGATGAATGTGGACTAAAACTCCCTGTATCATATGAACTCTATATATCAAAAAGACAGCTGATGAATAGCTCTGATACAGTGCATATGGCAGGCATGGCAACCACTCAACCCTCCAGCACTGGGTGAACCTCAGAATGTTTGAAAGTTTTGTTTTGATCACCTTCCAGAAAATGAAATTATTATCCCAATACAGCCCAACCTCTTGGAGTCTATAAATCAAATATGTTATGAACAGGTTTTCTGGTAACACTTTTGACACTTCCTGGTTTCAAAGAAGTTGAAAGTGCCATGAGAAGAGTCTTAGAACCAGCACATTCTAATTTTTAATTTATTGGAAATTACTCATTTACCAACACACTAGATTTAACAATTTTCATCTCATGTTGTGCAGGGATGCAAGGAATTCAAACAGGCTTTGACTGCTGAGATTTCATTTGGCTTGTGGGATTAAAGTCCTGTGCAGTTTAGAATTTTTTGGTATCAGAGACTCTCACAACTCTGCACTGTAAAACAGAAACTTAAAAAAAAAACTGCCAAGAGAAGTAACCAATCACACCTAGCTTTGTGGCAAAAATTGTACTTATTTTTTTATATTTTTTTGCTTGTAAGCAGTCAAGTTTTATCTTTTGTCTAAAACCTTCTGTGCTGGACTGTGATCCTGGAAGATATACGTATCAGACCTATCACTTCTTCCTTCCCACCTTCCTTATCCTGTTTCCCAAGAAGTGCTGTAGTTTGTCATTCTCAAACTACAATGGCTAAATTTTACCTTATTTCTTCCTTAATTTCCCGAGGTTGTTCACTCACATGCCATTTTCTGCTCCAGAGAACAAGGAACTACTTTTCACTTTGTGTTTGTGCCCAAGATCCAGAGAGCTTGTGTGAATGCGAGGGAAATTGCCATGTCTACGTCAGCTGAATTGTGATAAGCTGCAAAGCTCCTGTTTGGGTTTTCAACTTCTTTTCCAAACACTGACCAGACAAAATCCTTACTAACCAATGTATGGATGAGTATCAATGAGGACAAGGTGTCTTATGGATACAGGACAACCTATTCGGTTGAAAAAGCACCAACTTACTGCAGCTATTGAGCAAAGATGACTTGCAATTGCAAAGATATTGCTGGGCTGAGTGAGTACAAGAACATTACTTTCACTAAGTCTAAAGAATGACTGTAGGATTTTATTCTCCTACAGCAGTGATCTGCCTCTTCTGTAAATACTCTTCAAAGGCAAAAATCAACCTTATTCTGTATTTCAGAATATGTATAAATAGTCTTGGAAAAATCTTGTGCTAATTTTGCTGTTTCCTTAGAATGTCAGGTTCAGGCAGCTCTCAATGTTGCTGCTCACATCTTAGCTGAATGGTAAAAGTTAAGCTTCTCAAGGCGTGCACAGCTGTAATCCAGCCTCTGGTTTCAGGGATCAAAGGTCAGCACATTAATCTATTTGGGATAATTCATAGAACCTCTTTGGAGAAAAGAAAAACATTAACATAAAAATAAGCCATGTTTCCTGAAAATGAATCAGAACACTTTATGATATAAACCAGTATCCCAATGATTACCCAAAGCAATTAGTTTAGTGTGTTCAGGCTCAGACATACCCTACTCCATTTCACTCTGGGTATTGCAGGTCTTTTGTTAAAAGAATTTTTTGGAATAAGTAGTTTTTGCCCTGATTATGAAGTCAATTGCTTTGAAAAGTAGAAAAAAAAATTCAATAAATGTTTCTGAACAGCTAAGATATGAAAACAATCAAACCACCTCCCACAGCATCATAAACAGCAACCAAATATTTTATAGCAATAAAAATGTGTATGAATATTTGCTCTCATTTGAAAATGATCAAAATTAGTTTGCGGGGAGTGCAAGAGGTTTTTAACAAATGCTTTTCAAAGTGGGTGTTAGTAAAGCATTACAGAACTTTCCAAAGCCCAGCCTCAAATGTCTAGAAGTTAAAGCTGACCTAATTGATATCATTTACATCAAAGGAAGATTATTCTTGGACAGTATTTTTGCCTAGCCCCACTTCTTCACTGAGGTTTAATCATCGGTTTTGTTCTAAATACTGTTTCTTGCTACCTTTGCGTTACAGATAAAGGTGTTTTAACGTGCAATGATCAAATTTCCAGTTTACAAAACCAGAGCTGCCAAAAAGAATGCAAAGAAATTACCTATATGATTCTATGAGAGTGTGGAGGAATTTTAATTTTAAGATGGTGCAGTTTTGCTTATGTCAGTTCTCTACTACCCCATGTGCATTTCACGTACTAAGAGAGACACGGAACTGATTTAGATCTGAAGTTCATTGTTAAGCTTGGGATTACTGTCAAATTAATTCAGTTATTGCTCATAATGTTAATTGCAGTGATGTAAAGAGCAGAATTGAGAGAAAGAGCAAAAAGATGAAGCATGTGCATGTGCTCACATGTGTGTATTTGTATCTGCTCACGTGCATTAAGGGGACTTTTTAACCTGTCCAGGTTTGTTTTCTCAGATTGTGAAAGACATGTGATAGCTGTCACACTCATACTATCCCAAAAAAATAAGATTATAAATGGTCCAACTGAGATATATTCTCCTCTCTTGTTCTTCCCACAAATTCTCTAAAAACTCCAAAATCCAAATCTGGGTGAGACAAAAGACCTGGATTGACACAGGCACAACTGAACAGGCACATGGCAGGAAGCCTAAAATACTTTGGAGGTTTTGTGGGTGAATATTTCCTTATGCATTAAGAGTTGTGGGGAAAAAAAAAAGTAACTCTGCTTTAAAGCTATAAATCATTGTGATTCCGGTGATGTGAATAAGCCCATTGCAAAGAGTTGATGACCCAGAGAAGATATTTTTCATAAAACTAAATAAAAGAAGTACAATTCACATATTTCCAAATCGAAGAACTGAGCTAGTGCGGAACTGTACAAGTCCCAAGGAGCATCAGGTTGCATGCAGGGCCATATAAGAATATGCTGTTTGCATCTATCACAGATTTTGTGGAAATGTTCCACATGCACAAAGTAACTGCAACAGTTGTTCAGAGACTTGATTAGCGTGGATTCATTGTCTCTAAGGTCCTCGGCTGTGCTGTGTTTTTACTGCTATGGAGAAGGACTGCTGAGAAAGCATATCCTGGAAAAGATTCCTTCTGCTGTGTAGTACCTTCCACAGGGGATCCACTAAGTCAATGAGAATTTTGCATGGCACAGCATCATTAAATACAAGGATTAATTCAGTTGCCTCACTATGAACTTGGTACAACTATCAAGAGAAATGAATAGTGAAGATGACAGAATGATCTTTTCTGAATCCCTGTGCTGTCATGCAATATGGATAAATAATGAGAAATAAGTTCTTGGCAAATGCTAAGTTTGGCTCCTGAGAGCTTAGACATAATGGTAATATGATATTCAAAGAGTGTAGTGCTCAGTCAATTAGATGAATAGCCTGTTTTTGCTTGTCCTTGTCCAATAAATTTGAGAACAAATGACATTAAAGAAACCCAATTATTTCTGCAAACTAGGTACTGGAACCTGGCAGATGACTGAGTGATATTAAATGATCTTACACAGACATGGTAGTTTGGTTGGGGAAGTTGTTTGATTGCAATGCAGTGTTAAACAAGGCAAGAAATGCCTCATGTAGCTACAGAGCTAATCCAAAACCTTTTTTTCTTGCCTTTTCTCTGCTGAAAAGCTCAGCTACTTATTAGCCTTAAATCAGACTTGCCAAAATGCAGAAACCTGTTGGCCTTTTCTGCCGAGCACTATGTGCTGTATAGAATTCCTGTTCTGCTACCCTAAAGATAGCTCACAAATAAGCTTTAACTAATAACATTTGATCAATACACTTATATGAGCATGATCTCCTCGAACTGCCAGCTGCCCTATGGCCACAAAGGGCAAGACAATATAAAAAACCAAAATTGACTTGTGCTAATTCCATATTAATTAAGCTTCTCTTGACCTGTCTTGTGTATTCTTAAGGAGACAATGGAAGATCTTTGCATGCAGAGCAGCAAACATGCTCTTTTGGGATAATTTCAATAATCTGACTATATCAGGAAGATTCATGCCCTGAATTCATGCCCTTAATCAAGTTGCAGCATGTTAGGGCAATCTAGAGAGGGTGAATAAAGATATTAATCATTTCTGCATGAAAGCCAATATTATAGCTTAGCACAAGGCAAAGGGTACAAATTTATATGTGCTCAACTACAAGCTTTTTTTCCTTCCACTGTACAGAATGTATGATCCCTATTTCTCCGCATTCTATAATAACATTTTAGGCTTGAAATATTTTCCACAGTTATTCACACATATATTATTGTAATAAATGTAAACGAGAATCCACCTATCAATAGGCCAATCTCTTAAAGGTTTGTTTATGGCTGAGGTAAACACATCAGCAAATATAAGGCTGTCAGCTTGTATGTTGCCCAAACACCATCAGCTAATGCCTCCACCTGGGGTAAGGCAGTGGCCAGTTATAGTGATTGATTTTGGCCATTAGCTCCAAATCAAAGTCAGTTTCAGTTCATCCATCTTTCTAGAATCTCGGCAAGAAATGCTATTTGAAAATAAACACTGTCTCTTTTTCAAAAGAGCAGCAGGGAGCTGATCGACATGTCACTAAGTACATCTCCATTTCTGCTGCAGCAGCAGCTTCCTGGAAACTCGGTTGCTGAATTTAGGTATTTTGTCTGTATACAGTCCTGAGGTGCAGGTCTGGAGGAGGAGAGACTGCACTTCTTTCCAGTAGGACTGAGAAAAAAGTTCCTCATCAAGTCTGATGAATGCAAAAAGCAGACTTTGATACTTAATCCCTCAGTCTAGTTGACCAACATTTGACTCGAGATGAGGGAGCAGAAAGAAAAGGTGTTTTTAAATCACTTCTACAAACTCTAGAGTATCAAAGTAATAACTTCCAGCAAAATAAAGCACCTGGGGGATAGCTCTAATCTATAGCAACATGACCCTGATCCTGCTTTGGGTGCTGAACACACAGGGATGGATTCACAGGACACCATAACCACAGTACTACCTAGACCTGATTTAGAACAGAAATAAAAGGTGACCTGGAATAGAGGTGATTCTTCACCCCTTGAGGATTGCTCTAACAAAGGATAGGTTTATAAAGGCTTGGTAAAAAAGGAGTTAGTCACTGGAGACTGTCCAAAGGCCTGGCCTCAATGCAATTAATTCAGAGCAGCCTCTCTGTCTGCCAAATCTGTGTTTGCAATGATAGACTTGTAGCATCAAGTGTTTGTAGATGCCTGAGTCAAGGATTAATTCTAGGGACAAGACTTAACATTTGTTAATTACTTAAGTTCTTTCTACCATATTGTAGGGAAGCTGAATGACAGGAGAGATCCAAGCCTAACTTTAATGGATGCAGAAGTTCACTGACCTCTCAGTGCAGAGTTGTGTCATGTGCTGAGGTGAGGCTTCTCTCTAAAACATGTTTTGTGATGTTTTAGACATTCTTTTTTTTGCTTAATTACATTTTAATTTAGAACATGATATTTTTAAAAAAAGTTGCTCTTCTGCTGCAAGCACCCAAAGTTCACCCCACTTTTGATTTTGTTAGGGTTTTTTGGTCATAGTTGTTCCTATTATGTTTTGACAAGTTTGACTAAAAGTCTGCTCTCAAAAAACAAATGAATCAATACTGCAGTTGGGTATTCAGATGTGAGGGGCTATGACAGCCCTTTCTTCTCTCATACATCCTTAGAGTTGGTTCTCCATAACTTGCCTCACTTCGACTGCCCTCCCTTAGCTCTGACCTGGCCAGAGGCAGGGGGGCCTCTGACACAGCGTGGGTTATTTGAGGACTCCTTCTCCAGAGCTTTACTGCTAAGTGAGGGCAGTTTACACTTGAGGAAGTAGAGCCATTATTTAAAAGAAATAACTTTTGATAGGATCTTGTTACTATAGAGTCTTTCCCCCTTTGCAGGTCTTCATCAAGAACAATGGCAAATTTCCAGCTTTTTATTTTCTGACTGTGAATACTCTTAAATCCAAACAAGCTAATTATTAACTTCTGATGTTAGGTGCTAAACAAATGTGATGAGGAAGCCACCAAAACTTGGGCTTAGCTTCACTGTTCAGGCATTAGAAAAAGAGAAAAGATTTATTTGTGCTATTTGTTGGATAAATACATATTGTGAACTGCAGTCAATATTTTTCTTTAACATTTTAGGAGCTGATAATTGTTAACAGGAGGCCTTACAAGGGAAACTTCAATGATCTGGCTTATCCTCCTGGGCTACTGATTGGCTTGTCTCAGCAGGAAGGCATGGAGAGACCTCTTCCCGCCTTCTGTTGAGAAAAGAGAGGATTTAGAACAAATTGAGAAGTCACCTCATACAGAGTGTCAAAAGTGACCTCATTGTAGCTGGTGCAGCCAGCTGAAGTCTGATGGACCCTGCCATACTTTTGCTGGGTCAGATTTCTCACCTTTTGTTATTTGAGCTTCTTTCTGAGAGCCTGGCTGTCTAAAGGAGTAACATGACATTCCCTTTCTTTGCACTTTAATCCAGTCACAGGGGCCTTGCTTTCTCACAGTGGGCTGGGATACACACTAAGGTTAGCTGAGCAGCTGTGAAAGTGAGGTGAAGATTAAGACTTTTACTCTGATCATACATTTCAATATGAATGAAGCCAATAAAAGGGAGATTATCTTTCTTGCTACTTTTCAAATTTCTTATCCATGAGCACTATTTACACAAAGTTCGATGCAGTTGACAATCTTTGCCCTGCCAGGTGCAGAAACCTTTGGTCTTCATCTTAAAAATATATTTGGGGAGAGTAGGAAGGGAAGAGGAGAAAACAGTGAGGGAGAAAGTCAGTTTTGATGGTAGCAGATGGGAACATGTCAAGTAAGAAATGCAGAAGTATTGCGGTTGCAGTCTGGCACTTCAAAGCCAGATGAAGAGGCATTTCAAAGAGGATACACATTATTATTTGATTAAGATTCAGCTTCCTGGATGAAATGTGCATGCAATTATTACCATGATGATAGTAGGTTTCATAAGGAAAGTTTATTGTCTCCGTTATTGGTTCTTATTAGCACTGGGTTCAGCCTCCTATCCTATGTATGAACTCCCACTCTTTTTCAAAATTTGCATATATGGATGGGGTGTCCAAAACTAGTTGTATCCTTTGAATACAAATCAGCATTTCACGGGAGGTCTAGCCACAGATTTAGGGTAGAGAACTTGTACTGAAACAATAGTACGTTCTTTGCATCATTTACTGATGGATTTCTTTCTTCCTGCCCTCTTGATCAAAATCTTATAAAGGTGGTGACACACTGGAGTAGGTTACAGAGAAGGCATGGGGGCTTCATCCCTGGAAACATTCAAGGTCAGGCTGGATGGGGCTCTGAGCAACCTGATCAAGTTGAAGATGTCCCTGCTCATTACAGGGGAGCTGGACTAGATGACCTTTAAAGGTCCCTTCCAACACAAACCATTCTATGATTCTAAGACTCAACAAGCATTCAAATATAGGACTTTACTTCCTCACACTGTTACCAAAATGACCAGGAGGAAGGTTTACTGCCTATATAAATCAGGCAATTTCTACATGACTTTCTGTGGAGGTCACGAATAGCCTGCCTTTGAAGTTAGCCAGGGACTTTTCACTGCTTTTCACCCAGCTAAACGGATATATTTCCAACCAGATCACAGAAGGAACTTTAGGAATTCAAAGCCTGAACATAGCACTGCATTTTGCCACAATTCAGCTTACAAATTCTGTTGCAAGAACATAATTCTTAAAAAATGACATGTTGTCACACCCTGATCCCAATGAAAACAAATTTCCAAGGAATTCAGTGGAAAGGCTTTTGTAAATTCAAACTTGAGGCCAAAAGCAGAGACAATCCAGTTTCTACACATTTTATGAGTGTGTGCCCCCAAAGCCTTTGAAAAAAATTATGAGAAATGTGAGACACAACATAGAAGTTCTCAATCTGAACCAGACCAGCAGCTGGTACTGCCCAGACCTATTCCACCAGCAATGGTCAAGACCACAAACCCTTTCTAAGGGAGGACCAGCTGGGGGTCACAGAGAAGTCTCTCCCATAGGAAACTGCCTCATAACCTCTGCAAGTTAATTAGGTCTAAGATATTTTCTTTCTCTTTTTTTCCTTTGTCTTTTAAAAATGTTTACTATTGCAAGCAGAAGTATTTTCAAATGCAAGTAATTATTCACTTTTTCCCTCAATGTTTCTCTCTTATGGGAAGAAGTTTCATAGATTCAGTTTAGTCTTGCGTAAAAACAAAAAACCAAACACCCCAAAAAACAACAAAAAAGCCCCCAAAACAAAAAAAAAAAAAGCAGAAATCTTGACTTGCTCTAAATTTGCTGCCTTCTGCTTATAGAGAAGCTCCTTTACTCTGACATCATGAAAGACATAACTGGAAAAGTTTCTTGTGTTTCAGTGATCAGTGTTTTCAACAAGAGATGCTTAACATACTTTCTACTTTTGTCTAAAAAGCAAGAGTACAAATTTAAGCAGCCCAAATCCAAAGATGCTCTGTTCCTATGTAGGAGTCAAGGTAAATCCATGAAATAGACACTTTTTTATTTTTAGAATAATTAAAGCATTTTGAAAAGCATCTCTAAAGTGACTCTATTCAGACCTGCCTTTTTACCACACTACCGGCATAAATGCATGTTTGTGTTCATATGCAGCGTAGATTTACAATTTCTGGCTCAATAGCATGGTTAACTTTGTATTTTGATGTGATTATCACTTACTACCATTAGACATGATTTCCTCAAGTTTTTCTGTGTTTTGCTTTTGTTCCTTAAGATTAGGTACAACTTTTAACACTGGTGCCATAGATGGGCAGGTTTTAGATGAGTGAAAAAGGCCACTGGAGTTTGATGGAAGTCACATAAGGCTTACGTTTGTGAGATCCCTTATTGGTTCTGCACCTGTCTGATCTCTGGCCTGGAGTTCTTCGAATTCTCTGTAATATGGGTACTTTAAATTTCTACTAAATGAACTACATTTAAATTCACTTATTTCTATGTCAAAGAAGTTGAACGGGCATTCTTGGGCATTGTGCTGGGAAAGAGGAAATGTGTTTTTCAAAACCTGATTTATAGAATCTGGAAACGCAGAATGAAAGAATTAGAACATGAAGCCTACAGGGGGCTGGACAGAACAAGAGAAATACTAATGGAATGTATTTTCTTAGCATAGCATTATGTCAGCTCAGAGGGAAAAAAAAAATCACTCAGCTGCTTGACTCAAAATAGCTGGATGTGAAACCACTGGTGCCATCCACTACTTGATCCCACTGACAGATTTACTGCTTGCTGCAGAGTCCATGATAAAAATGGCAGGTGCACTCTACTACAAAAGAGCATTTCTGTCTCAGAATTCATCTCCATGCACATGTGTGACTAAGGGAAGCTAGAGGTCACAAGGGGACAGTTCAGTGTTTAGAGCAACTTGCGAAGAAATGTTGCTGTCTTCCCAAGGACAATCTCCTTGCTATCCCATAGCTATATCCCAGGGTAGGGAGACTAACCAATTCAGTGCCAGCTGAAATACATTAAAAAGCAGCAATTATTGGAAAAATAAACAGTATGTGTACTGTTTACTATTTACTGAGTACTGTTCACCAAAGATAAAATATCTGTTTGAAGTAAGATTTGGTTTAGAAGCCTATTAAAATTGTATGCAGAAAATTTCATTTGGAACAATGAAAAAACACTGAAATTTATTAAGTGGGGCCAAGTCACAGCCCAAGCTCTAGATAACCCTAAAGGTCTGTAAGTACTATAAATCTGAACTTGGATTTAAGTGATGATACTAGTTGAAGGCATCTCTTCCTTACTATGTAGATAATTACTGTATATCAGTGTGTATCTCACAAACTAGACAGAGTTCAGTTCTATTTGTTCTGAAATATTTGACTCAGCTACAACTCTTTTGCAGCTGAATTTTAGCTTGAGCCGACTGAAAAATACATTGCCTGCATCCCAGCTTGACTTTACATCCTGTTTGTAATTTCACTGAAGTAGAAAGACTGTATTTGGAGTGTATTAGGTTGAGATTGCTCTATTTTACTTTTATGCCAAAATAAACCCCTAACTCTCAAAATTCCTCACTGTAGGTCTTTTTGAAGACTGAAGTCTTACATACAGAATTTAGGACTATATCTGGGTTTCAAATACCCACCATTTGAAATACAGGAACAGAGTCCACTGGAAAGCTTGAGTGAGTCAACTGGCCTTATTTCTATTTGAATCTGCCTGAGAATTATCTAAAGACTGATGAATATAATTTCAATGAAATCTTGAGGCCACTTTTGTAGCATAATGATTCACTGGGATCAGACTGCAGTCACCAATGATATATTTTTTTGGAAAGGGTAATATAAGAACATTCTAGCAGAAAATGATAATGACATTTGCGTACAAATTTCCCACTGCACAGTGACAGCAATCTTGCTGAGGATCCAGCAATTCCAGGATATTATAATCAAGCCACAGTAGTCCTGTCATTACCTCAGTTAGCATCTCTTGTACAAAAGGGAAACTCAGAAGTAAATTCCCAGTGTAAACCTGAGCTCCAGTCTTACACTAACAGCAGTTTGATTTTACTATCTTCAGTGAAGTTTTTTTCTACAAGTAAATTCAGAAGGACACCTCTAGACTTTCAGTTTGTCATTGCATTACCCTCTGTGGTTTAACATACAAGATACAGGTGACTTGTGTATGTTTTCAATACCCATGTAGAGTTCTGTTATTGGAAGGAGAAGGCCACTTGTATTTGTATTGCCTCTCTTTTGTTTGTCTCCTCAAAGGCCTTCCAAACACCCAATGGTGCAGGGAAAATGGTGTATGGCTTAAACCAGTGCTGCCAGGCTGCAGAAAGAGGGAAATTTGCTGTGCTGTACACTCTCAGCATTTCTTCTGTTTGGCTTTGCCCTCTGTGACTGGTCATCATTTCCTTCCTGAAACTCTGTCCTCAATTTATTATTACTTTTCATATGAGATTGTTGCCTTTGCTTGCACTGGGACTGTATGGTACCACTCCAGAGTGGTGAGCCATTGCCAGCTGCCCAAATGGCTGAGGTTTGCCATGTGGCTTCACTGCTCTTCCTCAGTGGATAACTGTGCTGAACTATGAATCCTCAAAGCACTCCCCTTTCCTGACATGAGGGAAATATGCATCTGACTCAAAACATGGAGTCCTGTCATGACTGGCAATGGTGGGAAAGAAGTGACTGTCTTTGAGACACTGAGCTGTAAAACAGGCTGGCAGGTGGTGCCACCAAACTGACCCCATTTTTGACAGCACACTATTTGTTTTCTCCATTTCCGTAAGCTAGAGAAAGAGAAGACAAGCTGCTTTCCTTCACATAAATATTTCTTTAGTAGTTACCAACAAAAAAATGTGAATTCACATTTGAAAATTTGATGTTTCTCATTATGCCATTGTCAAACTATGGGAAGTGAAGAAATTAAGAGAAACAGGAAAACTGTTTGCTTAAAAGGAGTGCAATCAGCAAATTTAGATGCAATCATCAAGAAGGTCACTTTGATATTCTCAACCCATCCTTCTAGTATTCTTTATTTCCAGGAAAAACAAAAGAGCAGATTTCATGAAAAGAACTAATGCCAGAAATGAAAATACGTCTCACATTTTTTCTGTAGGACATTTTTGTTAGAAACCAGAGACAAATATTTTTTACACCTTTTCCCTTAAAAATTATCTCTTTATACCACACATCTTTCTGCCATGTGTCAGAAAGGTTCTATGTCAGACCTTTCCTTTCCTTTCCTTTCCTTTCCTTTCCTTTCCTTTCCTTTCCTTTCCTTTCCTTTCCTTTCCTTTCCTTTCCTTTCCTTTCCTTTCCTTTCCTTTCCGCCTAAGAAGGATCTCACTGACCTGGGCGGTAAACTTTCTGCTAGTAATCCCACAGCAATTTCCATGCAATATATGGAGCCTGTTGATAATTTTCAGCCTGTTTTGATTTCTAAATCTCCTTAAAAAACTGATGCTAAGTTTAGAACAATCAGACATTTCCAAGTATGATCGTGGTAAGTACAAATATTTTGCAAATGGTGTGTGGTTATGTGCTCAAGGAGAAAGGCAGCTCTGTTTAACTAAGTAACACGTTTTCCAACACAATCAAGATATTCACAGGCAAAATCTGAACTTTTTATAGCCAAAGGAAGTCTGGAGTTAACTTCCAAATCTAATTTTGGACAACTTCAAACTGAGTTCCTACTATTTTAAAAATAAACAACTACTGACTCAACACAGAGGAAAGCCCCAGAGAGGGAGGTGCACATTTTCACTGATCACTCTGAACTGGTAATTTCAAACTCTACCTGTAGGGCTCATAAGCTATGAAAAACAGGCTGAATTTAAAATAAAAAAGTAATAAAGAATCAGTGTGTACCCATGGGAAAACCCCTTTGCTGAAGAGCTCTCCATCAAGAACACTCCTGTGTGTTGACTTCTCTCACCTCTGAGTTAGGTCAAGGTTGAACTACCCAGCCCTCCAAGAAGCCTACAGGCTTGACCTAACAGGATGTTATCCTATTGCCAGGTCTGCTCACAAACCTCTAACCTCATGCATTTACAAATAACGAAAACAGATTAATAACTTTTAAGCCCAGAAGTGACCATTATTATAATTTTAGCCTGACCTTGTGTTCTAGTAGGGGTCACAGGATATTACAGAGTTTTGTGCCAAAAATATGGCATTAGAACTGCATTGAATTCCGCATTAAGATGGACAATTTTCCTTAATTGTTTATGCGGTTCTTAACTAGGTGAAAAATTGAAATAGGAAATAGTCAGTGAAAAAAATCTACCAGAGGCTGGTACCAGAGTCTATTGGGATTATATGGAAGTGAGTACTAAAAGCAAAGGCTGCAATGACAACAGAAAATAGATGTGAGCAGGATCTGAGAAGCTAACCTGCAGAAGTAACTCCTATCAAAGGCCAGGGTAATGCTATTTGAAAACAGTGTCTGATTCACTAAAGGAATGACAGAGTTCCTGCTAACATCAATAGTTGAGGCCACTGTTTTTACACCACAAAGTAAGCATAAGAATTAATATATAAGGAGAGTAAGAAACAACTTTTTTGTTGTTGTTATTGTTGTTTTGTTTTGCTTTTTTTTCTCAGGACAGAGTTAAGGATAAAGATTACGATCACCACACACAATGTCACGTGCTTCACAGCCACAGTAAATGCTCATGTAGGACTGATTAAACAGAAGATGTATTAAACAACATTATGTATTAAAGATGATAAAACATACTTTGAATCCTTTAGTGAATGAATTTCACTGACCTGTCTTCTTCAGGGAAAATGTATTCATTTGTGGGTAGTTTTCTATCTGCAGTTAGGAAGGCTTAATGTGAAAGCTTTTGCAAGGGTGCACATGAAAAGTAAGGGTTCAGTAATGGTCTGAAGAGGCTTCTCATGTGAGTAACAGTGAACACACCTATGCTGGATCTTGATCCAATCCCAAAAATCTTCTTGTTCTATGAAGTACAAGTCTCTATGTTCAAGACTTTTGAATTCTTATTTTCTTTCTCCTTTCTTTAGATTTTGTATTAGTCACTAATTCACAATGGTTCATATTGAAAATACAATTTTGGAAAAAAGAGAAAATCGCTAACTGCAAATAACCTTACCTGATTGAAAAATATATATATCCTATTTCAAGAGCACTGGATATAACAGAAAGTTGTATGATGCTAGTAAACAGAAAATAAAAAGAGGGATGTGGACAGCCAGAGAAAATTCAAGTCTCATGAGACCAATACATAAACATAATGAAGTGCTGGTGGCAATTTGGCATTTCTTCAGCTTTGGGGAATAGAAGGTCAGGGGTCTAATTGTGCTGCAGAGAGGAAAATGCTTGCAATGTGGGGATGTGCTAGAAACTGTCTCAAGATTTGGAGCTAGGAAATTAGTAAAAAAAGAAAGAGAACCAAACAGTTAAACACCAAGGTAATGAAGGACACTTGTTGTTTATGAAGGGCTGAATCAAACAGACAGCCACTTCAATAAACATCAAATGTCCAAGATATGGAAATGTGAATGTGCTATTTAGACAGAATCCTGAATTGAGATTTGGTAGGTCTGTATACTCAGGTATGCAACCAGCTCCAAAACAGCTCTATTTGCATTTTAAATGGAGAATCTGCCTTGAGACTTCTTCTGTTTTGGGAAATGTGCATCACCCATGTTTGGTGACCTTACGAGACCCTTGCCTTGATTTGCTTCCCTCTGTACCGATAGTCTTGTTCAGCAGCTCCTGCACCCAAAGCACAACCTGTTGCATGTGGTAGCACACTTCAAATTCCTTCAAAGCACAACTCTGTTGCATGTGGTAGCACACTTTTCCTAAGAGGTCCTTAAGAATATACAGACATTGGCCTGGAGAAGATCTTAACTGAAAGCACACATCAATTTAGAGATGGAATGGAGTGAAGCAGAGGGTACCTTACCAATCTGTGCCAAGAACAGAGAAATGATGTCTATACTACAATTACTGCTGTTATCTACTGGCCAATGATACTTTGTATGCACTGGAGATAAGTGCACAGAGATGGTTGCTTCTCCGGAGAGCTTTTTTTCTTAAGGATGTTTCTCAAGAACTGCTCAAGTTGATTGAAAATGTCTGTTCTCACCTTCCTCTGTCCCTGTTGGAAGTGCTCTGCAGATTGCAGCAACTGGAAAACTGCCATTTTTACATCCATTCTGGCCAATGGCTATGCCCAGAGGTTAAATAAGCAGTCTCAGCATTTGTTGGTTTATCCTTGACATGTCAAGAAAAGAATAATCATTCTTAAACCCTTTCTAAAGAGGGAGTATTGGAGCTGGAAGAAGCAGTTTTGCTAATTTGGAGATCTTCCTCTGGTCAGCCCAAACCCACAGCTCCATTTCCAGAGAGATCTGATATAATTCTTTTAGACTGGGAATAATAAAAATATGGTTAATGTCAAGAACAGAAGCCTTCCTTTCATTTTTTTAGTAGGCACATCAAACTTGATAGATGGTGAAAGTCAGAATAAGTTTCTAAAATATGCAACTTGGATTCCTGCTTTTTATACCTTGATCCTGTTCCCAAGCAAAAATCAAGAGGAGTTTTGCTGCTGACCTCCGCAAGAAGAGAGCAGGGCCTTCAAATTGCATAGCAAAATATTCTTTATTCCTTTCTGTTTTAACATCTATATAGATGTAGGCTGGAGTAGGATGAAAGTGTCAGTTTTTACATTTAAGGATTTGTGCTTTATGAGCCTTGATATGTTAATGCTTCCTCTGGGGCTATTCTGGATGAGTGCATTGCACAGGTGGCCCACTGCAATTTATAGATACAATAATTGAACAAGAGAAATAAGAGACAAGAGTGTTTTCAGCACATGGGATGCAGCTGGTTCAACTACTTTAGCAGGAGGCATAACTTTTGTATGACAGAGTCCTTTTCTAAAACATAGCAAAGAGGACTTTTTTCATGGAGACCCATGTGCTGCTTTTTGCACTTACCCAGCTTGCTCCACATACCAGAGCATGCTCTGAGAGTTACTTTGTCATGCCCTTAAATGAGCAATTTTGTCCACTATAATTTATACTGCTAAGGAACTCTTAAAACAAACATCTGTTAAACCAGAAGTTGACTTGAGAAATGCACAACTCCCACAAGCTGAACTGTCCCACACCAAGGACCATTAAATTTAGCAAAGTGCTAACATAATGCAAAAAAGCAAAACAACAATTACAGTTACTATTAAATAAAGCTAACCTCAAAATAACATCTTCATTGCTCTCCTGTCATATATTTACATGGTTAACCTTGACTTCTAAAGTTGCAAACTGAATGCCTTGACATATGACAGAAGTTTTTCCTTAAGAAAATGGAAGATGTTCATCTACAGCCATTTTTCTTTCTGAAATCTAAAATTCTGCATAAACAAATTACTGCTGGTGTTACAGACAGAATCTGCTAGGAAAAATTCTAAACTAAGGAAGGATATGGAGCAAATATAAGAAGTATTTAGGTTTCTGCCATTTTTAAAGAAGAAAATTAACTACAACTCGAACTTCCTGTAGATTTTAAAAATGAAAAAAATGATTTTTTTCTATTAAACAGTAACAATTAAAAGATGAAAATCAAGTCTTGACTGCCCAATAGCATGTGTTCTGATACTACAAGATTTGTGGTATCTTTGAACCCGGTTTTGGGAATGGAAGAAACAGTTTCTAGCATTTATGTGATACAAGTATTTTTAAAATTTAGTAATAAATCTAACATGAAGGTATGCTGCCTTCAACAAATATTCCAGCAATCAATGTCCTTTATCGTACTTTGATGTATATCAGATACAATTTTTGTTTGGGATGTTTTGGAAAAGAAAAGTTAATTACCATAACTCAGTGCTTATACACATTTTTTTTTGTTTAAAAGTTAATTAAATGCCATAGCTAACCAATTAGTTACATTTCTTTCACTGTTTCTCCATCTTAAAAATTAAATAATTAATCAATACCCAGAAATTTTCATTTGTCTCTTCACACATTCCTCAAGAGCACAATTTTAAAGTTTTCCATACACATATAGGAGACGTTGCTCAGCACACGAGGAATGAGGCCATGAGTCATTGACTCTGGTGTACTTCTGGATTTAGGCAGTTGTAAACAGCCATCAGTGTAACCCATATTTCTATCCTATCTGAAACTTAGTGCCAAGTTTCACAGTCCTAATTTTGGCCAATTTTAATAATTGTAATAACCACATATATAATTCCATATATAATAACCACCATATATAATCCCTTCTGTTTGACCACAGTTCACATGAAAATGGGGAGGGGGTGGGGGGAGGAGGAACACTGACATATGTTTTTGGCATAAAGAAAGCACTTATATGTATGCATAAGAATTATCATTAAAATAGACATTTATCACACAATCTTCACAAACTTCACTTACATCAACAAAAGAAATTACATCAACAAAAAGAATTCTGCCCACCAAAGTCAAACTAACACTGACTGAGGTGGGAAATTTGCACACACTCTACCCCTCATCCCTTCACCACAATACAACAATAAAATATCCCCACAATTATTCAAAAGTGATTTAAAACATAAAAATCGTCACCAAAGTCTATATGCTTAAACATCTTACTAAACTGGGACTACAGACAAAGAATTGAGTTTAGACAGAAAAATGTATGCATAACTTTAAAGCAAACTTTTTTTTTGTCACAAATTTCCACAACAAAATGTATTTATAGTTTTTCTCAGGATTCCTCCATTCTCCCATTTACTCCTCTATAGCAATTGTTCTGTCCTCTTGTTTCCAGAAAGTAATGGAAAATTAGGGCCATAGATAATACCCTGATAATCTAGAGAGCTCTATTCTATCCTATCAGGATTTTGATTTTGTGATTTCCAGTTTAATAAAAAAGTAAAGAAGTAAATTAAGTAAATGATCAGCTGAAATGGTGCATAATCTTCCAGGAGCATCTAGAAATGTGATGGAGATTTGGTAAAGGTCTGTCATTAAAAGTTAATGACAGGAAGTTAAGCGCAACAAAAGTGCTCAAGAAAGGCAAGAGGACGTCACAGTGGTAACAACATTACTGGTGTTCTACAAATTTCCAAATCAATTGCTTTTGAGACCACAGTTTGACAGAGTACTTGAGCAGACATCTACTATTAATCTCACAGTGTAAATCTTAACATCTTCTTTACCATCTTGCTCTCTCCCATACAAGCTTCACTAGGTGAATCACCCTTGGCAGCTACAGGTAAAAACCACAGGTTTCCAGCCTGTCTCTGGTGTTTATGCGCTGTTCTTATTTCACAGGACCAATCTTTGCTGCACTATCCCGACTGGACTGTAAATTCTCCAGTTTTCCTTGGCAGTTGCCTGCACAACCAGCACTATGACTTAATTTTCAGCAGTTCCAACATTTACCTTTTCTAACCAGAAGTAAGAGGCAACCTATTTCTATTACTCAGGGCACATCGGGTAGAAGAAGAAAATGTCTGATTTTTCATTCATTGTCTATTACTCATTTAAATTTTATTATGTGCTTTAGATAAAGGTAGAAAATTTTATACTTTGTAGTTTTTCTACAAGGACAAAATTTTCTTTATAGTTGTTCTGCAAGCATAGGGACTACGCTGAGGCTTACTTCAACTCATACCACGCTTAAACCCACAAAATTTAGTTCCTGTTATGTGTTTATTATAATCAGAACTAAAACCACCTTCACCAGAAATAGTGATGACATAATTATATTCTCATGTATCTGAGCATATCTGAGTTTCTTTGAGTTCTGTATTCAGCCATAAAGTTAGGCCAATGCATGCCTCTGGGTCTGAGCTCTCCTAATTCTAAAAATAGATTCCTCACATTTTTCCATGTATTGCAACAAATTTACAATCCAGTTAAATGCTGTTTATAGAAGAGAAATGAAGAAAATAAATTGCTCCATCTCCATGCATTCTTCTTCTTGGCCTGAAAGCAAACAATTCTGCTTTGCTCATTGATTACCAAAATAGTTTCTTGATGACTTGTTAATTTGATAGGTCAGGCAATTTATTAGGTGTTTCCTGTGTTTCCAGCTACAGTCTGCATTGCAAGGAAACAAGTAGTGTCTGTGGCATGGAAGATGAGTCTGTGTCTGATGAGAGCCATGTGTACCAAACTCCCATTTTTCATAAGTGCTGTCATTTTACAGATGTATGACCCTCTTCTCCTGGTTACAGAGGAGGGGGGCTGGGGGAAGATAATGTACAGGGTTCAGTAGAGAAACCCTTGTAGGCAGAGACACAAATCATGTCATGCAAACCAGAACAGGCTACAGGAACATCACATCTCTTTGCAGAAGACAATAACAGATAGGACAGAGAAAGATGGAGTCTAAGATGATTAGGAAAACAGGAATGGTTAATGGATAACAGCAACGTGGCGCCAAGCAGTTCATTCCATGTCATAAAGATATGGGGCAACACAAACAGAGAGCAGGTAAAAGGTCTTTGAAATTCATCCAATCAATGCAGATGCAGATTTGTGTTCCCAGTGTATTTGACAGAGAATAATACAGACTGTGGAGAAATTAATGTATGTCAAATTAAGTCTTTTGTTTTCCTAGCATCTCTTATTCTCAGCATGCAGTATATCATCTCCAATTTCAAATTACAATTTTGGTTTTGTTATTTTTTTTAAACATCTCTTCTCTGCAAATTCTAATCACTTTCTTTTGCCTTCAAACCCAGGGTTAACATGTATCTTAGGAAGATTATTTCTCTTTAACATCAGAGCAGTAAGCTTGAGAAACACTCTGAAACACATGGCAGTAATTCCACCCCACTCCTCACCTCCTGTGGAGGTCCCTACTGTACTAGTATTGCTGCAGAATTTGACTGTTCCCAATGCATGCTGAAGGCACAGAAGGATCAGTGCTGCTAAGCCCCTGACCAAGAAGGTTCTCAAAATACTATTGCATACATATATGGGGCAAATTGAGGTATTATACTATCTCTGAAGATTTAGAATCAGTAGGGAAAACAGATTCATCTCTTATTCTACTTTCCTTCATTTAAGGCACCTATTTGTGTTTTCTGTTTTAGTACTAAATTACTCATAAACCCTCCAATTTTGATTGGCAATCTGTGGCAGCCCAGTTTTGCAGTACCTGGCACACGTGTCACAGAGTAGTCATCATGGAAGAGCACTGAGAAGTTAATTTGCAGTGAAAAAACTGTTGAGACATCAGGGTTCAGCATGCTTATACAGCAAAAGTGCTTGAGACTAGGCTACAGCAGATGTAGCCTAGGTGTCTGAAGGAAAAAAGCTCCCTGACAGCCTCACTCTTCAGAAGCTTGGATCCCTGGCATGCACAAATTTACGAGTGCATTGTGGATTTTGTACAACCATCAGGTTATCAACAGAAAGCAACAAGAAATGAAGTGAGGGTACGTCAGCATGTTTGAAATCAACCAGAATTTGTATGAGAAACTGGTTAAAGCTTCAGCTCTTTCTTTTCACACAAACACTCCTTGTAAGAAAGGTGGTAGTGTGTAGTTGCTGAAAAGTGACCAACAGTAACCTGATGTAAGTAACAGAAACCTGTTAGTATTGGATAACTTTTCAAATCTAAATGACAGAAAACACAGGAACACAGCCAACAAGCACTTCAGTAACGTGCTTGTTTTTCACTAAATCATCTACTTTGGTTGCGAGTGTTTATCCGTACTCAGGCAAAGATTTCATTGACTTCAGTGGAAATTCTGACTGTACGAGGAATGCAGAATTTTTTTCCTCCTGTAAACAGACGCTCTCTGGAATTGCAGCCTGCACATAATAAACCTCTGAAACAATTCAGACCCATCATTCTATTTCACTGTGAACAGAACTCCAGTATATCTCAGTTAACAATAAACATAGGCTCTCCTCCCAGTCCTATTGAAATCTATGGCAAAACTCCCAGTGACTTCAATAGGAGCTGTAGCAGACCCTGAGGCTTTCAAAGACCAGACATGCAATGCTTTAGTGTTCTGCCTCCTTTTGCTACAGGTCAAGCCTTTGGCTTTGTAGAAGAAGGAGAAAAAGAATGTATTTTCTGCCTGGTTGATGAAAAAAAAGTAAACCAGTACTAACTGGCATTTATAATAAAAAGTGCTAAATGGAGAGCATGAACCTCGTATCGCACAAAATCAATTTTATATACTCATCCTATAATAAAATGTGGTCAATATAATGCTTTCCCACATGTTCCAAATCACTAAATGACTGTTAAGTATCCTCACTCACCCTAGTCAATTGCATATAACAGATGAATTGATCAAAAAAAGTTACATCTAACCTATTATAAAATAAAGAATGTTAATTATTGCAGAGGTAAAACTAGAATTAAACAGAGAATGATGTGTTGCTAGATAACAAAGTTAGGAAAACAAGACTAAATCTCTGTATGCCATGATTACCTCACATTTGATAACGCTGTCCAAGATGCTGTTGTTTATTCTTTAGATAAATGTCCTAATCAATAGATACATGAAGACAAAATAAGAGCAATCAAGAGGGCTGTATTTGCCTCTCTATTGGTACATATCTATTGAGAGCAAATAGAATTTTCATCAGCAAAAACTACTTTGAGTCTAATTTGCAGTTCTGATTTATGGCTTTTAGAAACATCATGTCAGGCATATCGCAAATATTCAAGCATTTGCTTAGCTAAAAGATAGAGGGCTATAAAGGCAGCTGACATATGACACGGAAAACAAGGTTTAGGATAGTACTCTCAAAACTGTAGGTCACCTTTCTTCAAGATCAGAAAGAAGCGACATGTACCCATTGCACAAGGGTTTAAGGAGAAGGGGTCTCTTAAAAAGAATAGTTGCTCACATGTTATTTGTCACTGACAGCAGATAGGGCAAGTCCTCAAGAAATCACAGCTTTATGTCATTACTCCATTTAAAAAAAAAGTGTACAAATACTCAGTTTAAAGACAGTTGTATTACTAAAGGCTTATTAGGGAAGTTTTAACATCTGAATCATCACCAAGCTCTCACTGTGCTAGGACCTATAAAAATACACAGGCTCACTGTAAACTGGCAGGATGGAAATAGCCAAATGCTTCTGATTCGCAGGGCCTTTTAAAACATATTTCCCCTGGTAGGAATACCAATGCAGTCCAGTTTACTCCTACCTCTAACACTTTCTGCAACTGTCTGATGAATTTGTTGTAGTCCAGAACAGTAAAATTATCTAGGTTTAGAAAATACAAAACACTGTCAACTAAATTTTCTTTCCCCTAATGTCACCTAAAAAAGTCCTGAGGATTTAAAATATAATAAAAATAATTTCAGTGTCTTGATTTGTAATCCTGGCTTTCCAGACAGCTCAGCACAGCTGAGGAGGGCAGAAACTATAATGTGGGATTATGAAGCTGGAGTAAAGGACAACAGAGAACTTTTCATAGTGGATTGCCACTACCAAATCCATGAAAATAAACTACAACCTAAGTCTCTTTTTCACTTTGACAAACTACATACTAAGCAGAAATAAGCATGTAAAGAAAAGTTCAGCTCTGCTTAAGTCAGGGAGTTACTCATCACTCCAGTGAGGATTTCACCTTTTACATCTAACAGAATTTGTCTTTTTCAGTGCAGGCAGCTGAGGGGGATGGTATGCATATTTTCTACCAGCTAGGAGTGCAGGGCTTTTCCTGCCCCTTAAGAAAACAGCTTCTGAAGATCAGACCCAAACATTCGTTTTCTGTTCAGTATTCCTGGAATGCTCTTCTGCTTCCTTACGCTTGTTAACTATTTGCACTTCACAGTATCCTCTCTGAAAAGTGGTGTTAAAATACCTCTCCCATATGGCTTTGAGGACAATATTTATGTTGATCTTTGAGAGACTAGAATGAAAGTTAGCACAGTATGCATGCCCGGTTTTGTTCCCACTGTTCAGAAAAGCCTGTACAAAGCTAATACTTTGCATTAGGGATCTTTCTGATGGACAAGGAATGAAACTAGTGAATGGAACTGCTGGTGTCAGATCAAAAGAGACCCTCTATTCACCCTATCTCCCTAATTTATTTTTTGGCATTATCTTTTTCCTTCCTATCTTTCTAAGGCCCAAGGCATCAAAATTTACATTTTCTTTGTGTTCTATCCTTAAGAAGGAAAGGAAAGAGGCAGTAGGAGGGGAAAGTAAGAGAGATAAAAGGAACAAACAGCTCTAGATATCAAGCGGTGTAACCAATTCCTTAATGTTAGTCTGTGCTTTTGAATATCTTATAATTTATACACTGGAAACACATCATGCTTTGATTTTCAAACAGCAGCTGAAGTCGCATGCCTGTTCTAAGCCTTTTAAGGGATAAGGAAACTCATGGAGATAAAAAAATATTCAGTTGTAATTCTTATATGATCCTGGTAGTGTTCCAGATTTCTACGGCAGGTGGTGTGGAAGGGATTTGAAAGGTGGTGGAAAGAAAGGATGAAAGACATTTGGAAGAATGCTTCATTGCTGTGAAAATTGATCCAAATTCTCTGCTTAATCACTAGAATTACATGAGTACCTGTTGCTTTTTAGAGGCTTTATAGTTTTAATGGTGACATTAAGCAGAATAGCTGCTGTCAGGTATGCAAAATCATGACAAGAGCTTTTCTGCATTTCTTCAAAATCACTGTTTTGTGACATTCTGTTGCGCTAAAGGGCCGTATCTTTAATTCATTTGTGACAAAAGAGTGCAATCCAACTTGCCTTAAGTTTCTGTAGCACTCAAGGTAAGCTTTGTATTATATTCTGAGATTCATTGCATTCAGTGAAGATCGAGACTGAAAAGGAAATTATACACCAGTGAAAGCAGGCTGAGAACACATCCACCTGATTGAGAAATTCAGCAACATATTAAAGAAGGCTAGTGGCGACTAAGATGATAAGCCTCTCTATCTGCAAGTGCACCAGAACAGAAGGCCTGAGCATGGCTTTACATGCAAGATGTGAAATAGTTCTGCTGCAGCTCTCAGCCAGAACAGCAGCGTAGGAGACAGGCAGTACAGGGATACTGTACAACTTCAGCCCTTGAATTCTACAGTGATAAGGCAGACTCCCAGGATTAACAGCCCTGTCAAGGGTAAGTCTCTGAAGTGCTTATTTGTTTAGAAGAACCACTTCATTCATCATTAAGGAGTGATAGAAATGGAAGTCCTCTGACACAGTATCTGAAGTCTACCTGGATGTATGTTTTCTCAGCATCATGGAAAGCAGAAGATAAAATATTGCTTTCTGGTTTTGAAAACCGTATTAAAATGAAATACATTACCTGTGTTTATAAAGTCTGGTTTCTAAGATGTTTATTTTCATGGAAATATTGCCAGCCAAACTGAAAGTATATACTTTCCATGACGAGCAGAAATATATCTGTACGAACACAAATTTAACACAAAATTTAAATTAACATCCCCCCCACTTCAAAAAAAGAAACAGGCTAAAATCTGACTTTCTGTGAACTTTAAATAGATGTTTCTGATAATAAGTAATGACACTTGTCTGGTAAAATTATGAAATGGATTTTTTTTAAAGCTTCATTTACATAAAGAGTGAATTCAACTAAAAATTTGTAATACGAAAATCCTGAACTGCTCATATAAAGATTTTGACTATATGGAGCGATTGTATGAATGGTCCTTTACTGCAAAATTGGAACCTGTTTCTGGATTCCTCTGGTCCAGGGTCTTATTCACAGCCCACCTTTCCTCTGCATCCTACTGAAAATTGTGGTGAGGAGAGAGTCTGGTAAAACCACGTTGTAAAAGCTGTGATTGACTTAAATACCTTTCTTGAAGACCAGAAGAAGAAAATGAGGATGGTAAGAAGCAACAGAGACTGAAGAATATAAAACACTACAAGAAATGCTGGGAAGCAATTCCTCACTCTGTTGGTGGTCTTGCAGATATTGGACCTAATTGGATGTTAAGAATTAAAGGCATCTTGTTCTGTCATTTTGACAATGTGTGTAGTGAAGCAGACTAGGGCAACACTTGTTTTACACTAAGAGACATATATAAGTTTTCTTTCCAATTTAGAAAATCTATCATTTACTGAAAGTGCAAGCATAAGTTTTCAACAGAGTTGTGGTAGGAAATACTAATTTTCATAGATTCATAGATCATTGAAAGGTTAGAGATTATTTCATTCCAAACCCCTCTGCCATGGGCAGTGACACCTCCCATGAGATCAGGCTGCTCAATTCTGTTATCAATCCCATGTTTCCTAGGCTGTTATACTCTGTTAAATTTTTTAGGGGAAGAAAAACAACAATCCAAACAAACTACATCCCCTCTTTATGTAGTGTTTCATTAATTTTCTCCCTCCATCCCCCCGACCTTTTTTTTTCCCTTTTTGTTTTGTTTTTTTCTGTGGAAGAAACCTGTACAGGGTATAAAGAAATCTATTTTAAATGATTGCGCAGGGTATTGTCACACTCCTAATCCATATACGAGAAATCTGTCAATGGAGAATTTCACATATTTCAGTAAGAGGAAAGAATTGTGCAGAATTACTGTCTTCAATACAGTAATAGTGTGACTAGAAATACTAAATCCTGTGAATAATTTGGCATCAGCATCGAGGCTGACACCGTTTTTAAAATTAGTATTATATATTGTGTATGATGCACGTCAATCTCTGTACATTAGAAATCACAATAGATTTCTACCACAATTCTGATTTTGTGTTTTTTTAGAAAACATCTGATTACCTCTGACTATTCAAGAACTGCTCCCTTAGAAAGCACTAATTAAGATACTGAAGAGTCTCATCTAATATTTATACTTCTGGTGTTGCACTAGATCATTTTGCAGTGCATGAACAGCGTCATGAAGAAGGAATTAGAAGCAGTATAGCTCTGAGCCTCAGATAATCCTTCACTGATTAGTGAGATTCGCATCATCACCTATTCTGAATGCACTCCTCTCAGGATGTTGATAAAGCCCTTCAGTATCACAATATGGACTTCCAAGCACAGCTACGGCTTTTCTACCCAATCAAAGTGAAACCCTCAGTTCACCTGGTTAAGCTAGCTAATCCTAAATCGGCTTTTAGATTGTCACTTAACAACTCTGAGGCACTCCAGAAGGATCCTGCACAAATCCTGTGGTAAATGAGGCCTAGGCTGAGTGAAAATGAACAAACAAAAAGCTTTAAAAATGGACAGCAAATTCTTTATCTAAGGCATATTTTTATTTCTTTAGAGTGAGAATTAAGATGTCACGAGCAGGACAGTTCTGTTAAATTGGTCTTCAAATGATGACGTATGCCTGCTTAGATTTCCAATGATGACGAATACACATTAAACAGCAAAATGATGCAAATAATGTACAGAGGGTTTGGTGCTTTGCAATTTTTGAATATGTGGGCTATGATTGATCATACAAAATTATAGGTTTAATAAAGAAATTGAAAAATTCTGTAGTTCAGACATATTTGTTGGCTTTGAAAAGGTCTGAACAATTTGAATTTATTGATGAACTCCCCAACAGTATGTAATCATCTTCTGACAACATTTTTAGCAAAAGTCAAACACTGCTATGTTAATGGCTGTACCTTCCAGGAAACCGTATGCTTTCATCTAAGTCCTGCACACTATGGGAACAGAACTGAACACCTTTCTTGCATCTGGAAGAAAATCCTGTCCCTTGTGGGCAGGGACCATGTGTATGCTGGCAGCAGTGTGGCTGTAGCTGCTGACTGGCAATCAGAATGCAAGATAATGCTTGCAACTGTTACTGGAGATGGGTAATAGACACTGCCCAAGTATATTTGCATTTAGGCTTAGATTTCACAGCCTATACTGTAAAATTATTCCATAGAATAATTTTTTGCAAATCTGCAATCCCATGCTGGAATTTGTAGTGAGGTAAAAATGCAGGAAATATGCTCTGAAATTATTTTAGAATTAAGTGACAGCTGGAATTTGAACTTGTAACAAAGAATTACTCAAGTTTTAAAAATCTCCCTTTTGCAGTGAAATGAGGGAGAAAGATTCCCAGCACTATCTGACAAGGCATTCAGAACAAAATCTATCAGTGGCAGAGAATAAAGGTCTTGCCATCTGAAGCAGATCACTCAAGTACCAATGCCAGATTAAATAGAAAAAAACACACAGAGATCCAAGTTTATTATCTTTCATAGTGAATTGTTTAGAAATAATAAATAGAATACACAAACACTATACCATGGTAGTTTATTTTGTCTTGTGGGAAGTTTTAACAGTTTCTGGGATTAAACGGCTTTCCCCTTCTGTGAAGGGTCTGATGTAAACTCTTGTACTGAGGCTTAAAGTCTTAAGGTTGTTAGAAGTTTCCATCAGTCAGTCTGTATGTCAATGGATAAAAAGTTGGTTGCTGATCTGACCTGTTCATGGCTCTCTGGAATGATGCCATCAAGCTACAGATACATGTGGCACTGCTGGGGGGAAGGAGGGAATGGGAGAATAGGTTTATTTAGTGGGAAAAGTGAGTTTTCCTCACTTTTAATATTTGGACACTGAGGCGAAGTCACGGAAATCTGTAAATTAATTTTGTGCACGTGCATGTTCATTTTGCAGTTGAAACTTTCATTTTATACACTCCTAAGAATTACATATATTTGCCTTTGTAACAGAGGAAATAAAAAGGCTACTTTTAATATCTGAGACAGGTTAAAACAGCCTGTGTTTTGTAACATGCTAACTCTATGAGTCTGCTGAACATGTAAGATTGCAGAGTTACATATTAGTTCGCCACATACTAGAAAAACATCTGTGAAAACTATGGTAGATAAAAGTAAATTCTAAGTTAGCTATCTAATGTCCATTTACCTGGATGAGAATAATAATTACAGCATTTTTCAAATCTATTTTGAAATAATTTTTATATTAATCTCCTGGAATTTCTGAAAGCTGCCGAAACCTCTCACTTAAATCCAGCATATTAGCTTTTTCTCTGTACTTGCTATGAATCTATTTGCACTCATGTATTAACCATGTTTTACACAGAGATTGCTTAAATTCATCATTTTAGCTGCTTTTAGCTACTTTTTTAGAAATATGTTTAATGACACCCAGCATTTTCTACCACCTAACAAACTTCAACTGTGCTTTTGTTTCTCAGTCTTTAGATCCAGTTGTATCCATCTCTACATTAATACTTGTAAATATTAGAACAATTCAAGACTAAATCCTGAAATACGATATTTAGGCAACATAATTTTTTTTTTTCCAGCAATGTGATTCTTTCCTCAAAAAGAGAGTAGGAAGGATTTGGAGTTTGCCTGCATTTTGGCAAACTTGGATTCCTGCCTCTACTTATTTCCTCAATTCAGTTATCAGGAGAGAGTATCTGTAGCAAGATTTAAAATATAAATAAAAGAAAATCTATTCTGAAGCATGAGAAACAATGGCTATTACAGGCCAGACCCTGAGATTATGTTTACTGGCCAGGCATTAAGTTATGTGTAGGTTGTTGAATGAGCCACAGAGCACAGGCTGTTCTTTGCATACCAGTCTTGCTCTGCAAACTTAAGGGAACCTGAAAGCACTTCTAATTTATGTAATAGAAAATGTGACAACGTCTGGAAGAGAATAAACCAAAAAATTATGTTCTGAAAGAGAGGCAGCTTTGCTTAATTGAGGAAAAAAATGCAGCAGACTCTAAAGGCATTTTCACTGCAGCCATATACCTTGAGGGCTGTGTTAATAGGCCTAACAAAGGTTTAATCAATGGGATCCAGCTCACTGAACTTCAGGTGACCACACTGGAGATGGGAGTCCCAGCAGACTACCTACTTCCTCTGTGGTGGCTCGCACTGCACTTTCCCCTAAGCACACAGACTGCCAGCAGCAACCAGGTTAGATGTGGACACCTGAGTGTGGTCAGACAAGTCCTACTCTGTGAACACAATCTTTGCCTTCCAGATGAGAATGGAAGCAAGCCTTTTTGTTGAGGTTTGTAAAATTATCATTCCACGCTGTACAAGAAACTATGTCAAGCTCCACAGCTACATTACCTGGTCTGTTTTGTAGGGTATGGAATTTAAAGCTCATCCACTTTCAATTTAAGTTTTGCTACAAGTGAAGGACTGCCTAATGTATGGGTTTTTGAAAATAGCATTTAGAGGTCAGCTATAACTCTCTGGCATATAGCAGGGATGTCACATGCCACAAGTAGATGATGAAGGTGCTCAGGTCAGGGGTGCGTCGTGTCGCACCCTGTTTGTAGTTGACCAAAACAAGCCAATAAAAGTTAACTAGGTTAATTTTTATAGCTCTTTCTATTAGCTGAATGCAGAGTTTATCATTCAGGAGAAAGGTAGTATCATGATAGATGGAAACCAAACATTAAGCCCAGACAGCACAAACAGAAGCCAAGCATAGGTCACTGGACAATCAAATCAGGCAACAACAATGGTTTAGGAGTGATTGGGGGGCATAGTTCAACACACAGGACAAACCCATTGGTTTACAGAAAATAGAATATTCTTTTGGATTTTACTGATTAGTCTTTTTTTTTTTTTTTTTCAGAAGAAAGAGTTGAGTCTTTTGAAATGTGTCAACAATACATTCCTTGTCACATTTTCTAGAGGGAGGTGAAGAACTCCTATCACAACCTTTGTGGTAGGTTGCTCTGTGATCATCATTATCTGACGGGGTAGAATAATCCTGTTACACAATGGTGTAAGTTATAATCCCCCCTGTCAAGAATCTACTACAGACAAAATGGGTCAATATACAAAGTAGGACAAATCAGCAGAAAAACTGGGCCCAAACCATGTCACAGAAAATGGTTATAAACCAAGGCATGCTTATGTCTGATGAGATAGATGTTCTTGGCATTGATTTGCTGGAAGATTTCCCTATGTGTCAGTATTCAACCAAGCACTTTGGATTAGTGCTAGGAATTTATATCCTGGGGATACCATCTTTTAGACAAAATAAAATCAATGTCCCAACTAGTCAGGATTTTTTACTGCTTGTTCCAAAATAAAATTTCTTTATCTCCGGTCTTCACCAGATTCCAGATCCTGTAATAAGTCATTTTGACCTGCAGTTTCACTTAGAACTTCAAATCTACATTACGGTCCAGTCACATTGCATATGAAAAAGTGATTACAAACTACAACTGTTCTTGCAGCACTGCGTTGCAGTTTAGTATCACTGAATTTGCATGGATTTGTATTTCATGAAACACACAAAGAAAGGCACATAGTACACAATATGTCATGTAAAACATCCATTTACATACTACTGTTAAAAGAATCTTTTGATTTCATTAATCTGTTTTTAAATGTTCCATACTTATGAACAGAGCAAGTTTATCTGGCATGGGCTAGAAACAGTTTATTTGAAAGAAAAAAAGGAAGAATATTACCATTGTAATATATTAGTGAATGAAAATGAAACCCCAGCAGGACCATAACCTAGATCTGCTAATGTAAGAGGAGGCCATATTTGCTAAAGTCTAAACAGACACTTGCAGGAATGAACTGAATGTATTGCCTTTTGAATTGAAAAGAAAGGGAGAGAAGGGAGAGGCTTATCTGTATACAGCAAACTGTTCTGGAATAGGTGAGAGAGAGAGAGAGAAAACTTACTGATGTTGCTGCCAGCTATACCAGATGCATTTGGCATATTCTCCAGTTTACATGAGCTCTTGTCCATGCTTTTATATATTTATTTGCACTGCTTATGTTCAGTTGTTTTGAGCAAAAATTTGCTTAAAAGTTGAAAAATGCCCAGTGAGTGCAGCAGAAAAGAAATTGTGAGGATTTTTATACCATTGTATGATAATCTAAACTAGAATGTGCTATAAATTTAATTCCAAGCTCCAATTTCTGGAAAATTTCAATTAAATCAAATTTTGTCCTGAATTTTTTGGAATCTAATGTCTTTAGATTTGTGCCATCTCCAGTCTATCAACAATCCAGAAATGTCAGACATTTCAGTGCAAATTTTAACATAAAGTGTATTCCAGGTGATATTGGTTTTTCTGGAAAGCTGTTTTAAAATACATTTGAAAATATGGATAATGAAGCTGCAGTTTACGTGGGGAATTTTTCACTGGTGTCTTGTGATATCAAGTTTGTATCCTGTAATGGAATGAATCTTAGGCATTCAAAATCCATGCAACTTTCATCCCCTTGTGTTTGCTTTGGAAAAAAAAAAAAAAAAGTAGCATTTATTGTGCAGTTTTCACCTAAAGAGACTTTTGAGCAAAATACAGATGTCCACATAGATTAAGAGACACTGTTTCTTTCTCATCTCTCAAGTCCATTCTGAATAGCAGCCTCCCCTGAATAATTTTACCCATGCAAACAGGACTGGCTCAGAGACCCAAATCTAATTCCCTGCCCAGCTCCTTCCCTGCTGTTTCAACATGCTCCTCATGGTCACTAATAAAAATTCTACTAGTGGAAGACATAAGTACTTTTCATTCTGAGGTAATAAACCTAATTTTAACCATTGTAATAACACACTAAGAGACATAAAATAATAAAACCCCATAAACGAAGAACACCAAACTACCAAAAACCACAAACCCGAACCAAACCAAGAAAGCACGTGCCTTAAGATAGGTTTCTAATCCCAGAAGAATCTGCCTTTCCTTGCAAAATTTATCAGTTAAATTTTACTTACTTCAAACTCATTCCTTATCTATTGTCACTATTGTTCTTCTCTGTTTTTCCTAAGATGCACCTCTCTGGTCACAATAAGCAAGTGACCCTACCACAGTGAAGAACTGCAAGAAGAGAATCTGGCAAAGAAAATAAATAACCCTAGATAAGATCAAATATGTTCCACTGCATGAATGCAGAATTCAATTTACATCCCTGGCCTTCTGGAAGGCTGAAGAGGCTGAAGTTTTTCAAAGGCACTACTGTATGGTAGAGAACAGAAGATATTCACGGGCATTTTAAAGAAAGCTGAGAATTTGCCTTTGGAAAGTTTTCATGTGTTTGTGGAAACTCACAACTACCCCATCATTTTCAGGCATCCGTGATTTCTTTCCCCCCCCCCTTTTATTTTTATTTTTTTTTATTTTTTTTTTTTTTTTGTTGTTGTTGTTGTTGTTATTGTTGTTGTAACATATGGAACTGTCACTTCAAAACATGTCCTTGCTATGTTTTACATTACTATGCAATGCATACTTCATTTCTCTAATCCTCTGTGGCAGCCAGAGAGAAAATATATTTTAAAACTTACTGTGTTGTGTATTTAAAGAGATAGCCTGAGCATCCTGTAGTGCCTCAAACTTGTAGCCTCCTCATTAATGAAATAAAAATGGCTGGTAATCATTGCTTTTGGGCTGCAACAGTTCCCATGTCTGGTGCTTAAAACCCAGCTAACCTCATGACTGAAAAGACAAATGAAGAGTAAGGTGAATGTGCCAAGGCTTTTGTACAGAAATGTCAGTATCAAAAGTCCAGGAAGAAGTGTAGTGACAAAAAAAAAATCTGTGATTTCAGAATATTTTAAGGTATAGGGCAGATCTAGCCTTTCTCTGACTCCATCATGTTGTGTATAGGTTATGCTTGAGCAATTTACAATATAATCGTACAAGAGAAAGGGATTTGGATATGAAATACAAAAGGTGAAAAAGTTTCTAGGTGGAAGGTATTACTGATGCCAATATGCATTACATACACTAGGAAGATGTCCCACTTATCAAATAATATTTAAACTACTATTGCTTTATAAAATTATTTTGTTTGAGTTCATTACAGAGCTCTGAAGATCTCTACATTTTTAGTTTGCACAAAACCCAAGCATCTTTCCAGAAATCACAGTAAATCCCAAGGCACACAGAATCTACTAGCATTATATATGTTACAAATATACCTAAAATAAAGGGATTATTCGTGGTATTTCTTCAAAGTGTCGCCAGCTCCTTCACAATTTTCAAATGAAAATAACAACTACCTGTCCTGTAAATGCACATCTCAGCAAATACACATATATTGGAAAAAATAAGGCTCTCCCATAGTTCTTTTCCAGTAGCAGGACACCACTTAGGGAGCAGAAGCTAAGCTATTCTAAAGTCTCAGATTTCAAATGTTGTTCGGGTGGAGACAATTTGCCTTATTGTCCTTCTCACACGTTGCTTACTCACACCACTAGCAAGACAACATACAAATAGCCATTAACAGCACAACATGTTAAAGAAAAGTGGAAATGAAAAATCATCTGCACAGAGACCTTGTCAACTCATTACAGAGTCTTACTAACCGACGTTGAAACATATCTGCCAGAAAAAAAAATTAAGTACCTTATTTTCATTCCTTTGAATGTTTCAAACTGGAACTCTGAGTAACTTATGGTGAACTGTACAAATAATTTCAGTGAAATGAATGGGCACAACAAGGTTGAACATGTGCAGCATTATCTGCAGGCTCTTCTAAGTCACTAGCTCATAATGAGTCATCTTCATTATACCCAGAGAAATGCTATTGCTAGCAGAGTTTTGAAAGCACCTACAAGAATTCATTTTTGCCATTCAGGCTTAACATGTATAGCTCAGTCTTTGAACACACTGGGGTGTTTATATAGCTGTACACATAATATACTGGGACAAGGTAAATCCCCACTTTTCTTTCTTGTCTTTCAGGTATTTTCAGGGGTTTCTTTGTTTTTGTCCTTCTGTTTGAATTTTGCAATCCTAATTGTCAAAACCAGCTGAAGAGTAAACAGAAGCTTTGTGACGTCAAAAAAAAAAGGGAGAAGAAGAATAAATTGCATATAATACAAGCTTCTTTTGCATTTCTTCTTTTAAGCCAAATAAATTTAGAGGGACAGCTTTTCACAGAAAAAAAGGAAACACCGAGAAAAAAATCTGCAACATGAAATTATTTTATCTGGCTAAGAAGTTAAATGCCTGTTCAGTATCTTTGATGCATACTCAAAATCCTTTGTCAGGATTTTCTCAGTGTTTTTTTGCTCAGTGTCTGTTGGAATTACCTGAATATTTTCAGTCAACAGCTGTTGAAAAGACATCCCAGTGGCTCCTATCTCTGTCACTGCAGTCCATTCTGTGAACATTCTGTGTCCAGCTTCTCCTGGGGCTCTCTGTAAATGAAAATTGTATCACTTAGATCGTGCACTTTCTTTCTGCATTTCTCTAGATGGCAGCATTTGCCTTAAGGACTTCCCTCTAGATCAGCTTGTCTCATACAAGAGTAACAATAAGGGCTCAAGAAAAATAGTGCCGGGAATCAGAAATTCTTAGCCATAAGTTTTGGTTCAATTTTCACACTTTTCACTGTTTTGGATTTGGTTTTCTTCAGGTTTTTTTTTTTTCGTTTGTTTGGGTTTTTTTTGTTTGGTTGGTTGGTTTTTGTTTCCTTTTTTGGTGACTATTCATAACTCTTTACACTGATAACTGAAGTAGGCAAGGAGATTCAGTTGAGAGACATAATCTACATTGTTAGGGTGCAATAATCACTGCATAATCAGCCTGGGCCCCACAGTTCAAGAAGGATGTTAAGGTACTCAATTATATCCAGAGGAGAGAAACAAAGCTGGAAAAAGGGCTAGAAGGCATGTCCTGTGGAGGGGCAACTAAAGATTTTGGGTTTGTCCAGTTTGGAGAGAAACAGGCTGAGGTGTGACCTCATTGCTCTCTGCAGCTTCCTGAGCAGGGGGAGTGGAGAGGAAGTTGCTGAACTCTTCCTGGGATCCAGTGACAGGACACATGGGAATGGCTCAAAGCAGCATCAGAGGAGGTTCAGACTGGACTTCAGGAACTATTTCTTTGCTGAGAAGCTGGTCAAACACTGAAAGAGACTTCCTAGAGAGGAGGTCAAAGCCCCAAACCTGTCAGTGTTTAAAAGAAATGTGGACAATGGCCCCTAGTAGTCAGCCCTCAGATGGCAAGGTAGTTAGATTTGTAGGTCCTTTCCAATTAAGAATCCATTCCATTCCATTCCATTCCATTCCATTCCATTCCATTCCATTCCATTCCATTCCATTCCATTCCATTCCATTCCATTCCATTCCATTCCATTCCATTCCATTCCATTCCATTCCAATTTCTGCTCCCTATATTCTACTATCCCACATATTCCTGGTGCTTTCTCCTCATTACAAACAGCTATATATTTTCACAGTCCTTGCAGTCTTATTCATCCTTATAGTAGTACATTACTAGATATCTTATTTTTACAAAACAGTTATATTGAAAACTGCATAATTTTTATCTGTAAGTGTATGAAGATGCAATATATCCACCCTCTATTAAATTAAATAAATGAAAATTACATAAAATGGGAAAAATCTAATCTATGATTTGAGCATTTTTTTCAACTAAATGTTTTTAATAAAAATAAAAGTGCATGTATTTTATTAGGTGTATGCAACATACATTCTTGTTGCCTTTCAAGCAAGTCACAGCTGCATTATACATCTCCCTAGTAAATTTGTCCATCTGTAGTCCTCTCTAAAAAGATACACTGCAGTCATAATTAATCTGTTTCTTTAGTGCATCACTACATGTACTCACAGTAGGAAAAGTGTGCTACCAGTCATGGTAATTTTTCAAAAGGCATATATAACTCATTCTCCATTTACCATCTATGTCCATGTGCAGTCATTTCAACAACGTGCCTATTTTTTCTAACTTGTCCATCAGTCAGGCCTTCACTGCCAGCTCTGTCTGCACTCTGAATCTCACACAATCTAGAGATTTTTTTTTCTTTAAATCAGCCCCATCTTCATTTTTGCCATGCTGCCTCTCCTCCTTCCCCCAGTCCGCATTTGCCTCCTAGTCCCCTAAAACTTCCTGACTGTTAGTTTTTGACCTAGACTGGCAAGCTGAGCCTGTGGATCCTTGGCTGTCACAGCCATACCACTTCCCTGGACAAGATGTGTCTGCTTAAATTCTGCGTGCCAGTCTCCACTTGAAAATACATCTTAAAAGGCTGCAGTGTAAGGGGAGATGTTGGCATTTCATTACTTTTTATAAGCAACTGAGAAAAGGAAGAATATGTTAAAATAAAAAAAGTTCAAACCTAAGTGTACAGTACAAATGGGCCAAGTGTTAACTCAGCTAGCAAAAAATGTTACAGTAAAAGCACAAAAAATTTAATGCTGTAGCAGTTTGATCCAGCCCCCCTATTTCATCTGCTTATCTCAGCCTCATCTGATGAATGCTTAGCCATTGAAGAATTTATTTTCCTCTCTCTCAGGAGAAACTTCTGTAATTATTTTCAAAAATAGTGTTGTGGAGACGTGGTGGCCAAATGGCTATTGATCATGTGGAAAGATACATTCTTCTTCTGACTTCAAAGGCCCCAGTGTTGTCCAAGGAACTAAAACTGGCAGCCAGAATACCAGGGAAGAAATAGATAGGGGTAAGGACAGAAAGATTGTATCTCAGAGAGCAGAAAAGAAACTATCATCTTCAAACTCTTCATTTAAATTACCGCAAAAGGTACAAAGCTACTGCAAGGTGCCAGACTTGCTGGAACATCTTTTGAAGATAATAAGAACTATTTGAATAAATAGGCTATAAATATACTTGACAAAACCATCTATAAAGTTACAAACGCAGCAGTTCTTTCTAAGGTTGATAGAAATGCAGAGGTCACGTTTAATTTAATAACCAGGCGATCCGTGGACATTAAAACAAATGGCATACTCCAGATACACATTCAAAGAGGGCAGAAAAAGTCATCATATTGAAATCAGATGCCATGTGCATCACACATAATTTCTTCCTACCCTGTCCTGTTTTTCCCAGCTTTGGAAAGCTGTTTCTGTTTCTTGTCCCTCAGTTGAAATGATCCAGTTAAATCCAAGCTTTGGAGACACTTTGCATGAAACATCAGTGATCACTTGATTTCTCAGCATATAAATCTAACTACAAAACTTACTATGTAGGACTCTGTTATGAAGTAACTTTTCCTACACAACATTCTTGCCTCAGCTGCTATCTGCCCTGAGACCCACATTAACAGAATACTGTCAAAGCTGACCTCCATATAACATATTAAACACTTGTTTTCCCAGAACAAACTGATAAAACAACAAAAGTATTAGACAGGGCTTTTCAGTAAGCAGCTTCAATGTGAGATCTACTTCGAGCAGCTTTTAACTTCTAAAAAATTAAGGCCACAAAAAGCTTCTATTTGATACAACCTGTTTAGAGAGGAAGCTCTCTTTAACTAGCCACTCTGCCAGCTCTTTACAGGTTTTGGCTTTACAGCTATTTACAGGTGTTTGGCCTGGTAAACCTCCTCAGTCTGAGCTGAGAGTAGTACTAGATTGTCTAACACTCATCTCCTAAGTTTATGTCACCAAAGAGGAACCCCAAAAGTTGATGGGAGGACAGAAGCTGCACAGGGCTCTGAGCCCTTCTGAGGGCACAGCCAGCCACCCATGTACATGCACAAATCCCCATAATATCTGGAGTCCTCTCTTCAGATGTTTAATCGCTGAAACCCTACCCTGGTGCATGTCAGAAAAGACCTTCAGCAGGAACTCTGATAAAGGCTTTACATATTAGTGAGGTTATATTACTGCACACACAGTTTGCTTATCCCTTGCTGGCTTACTAAGGAAAAAGTTGCAACGTGACATTTTTGAACAGCTACCACCTACTACTGGACAGAAATGTTGGTACACAATGTTGAGGCCCAGTTTCCAATTTGGCATCAGTTTACTATAGTATCAAAGGGAGTATATGTTACACCTGCAGGTGAGTAAATCTGAACAAGGTACTAGATTTTAATGTCTGTTAATTGTGTGGTTCTTTTAAGTAGAAAATAACCAACATAAGCACAAATTTGGAAAACAGGAAGAACATTAGCCAAACTGATCCACATGTGCAATGGTTGTCTTACTAAGATGTGAATTTCCTGACCTGCTACACATAAAAAAGAGTTCTGTTTCAAAGTCATTACAATCAGAGAATCAGTCCATATCTTCCTTTACTTGACTTTTTCTGAACCTGAAAAGGGAGTTTTGCATTGCCCAGAAATCTTTAATGAGCTCTAACTACTCACATTTATTGCAACACAGTGAGAACTTTTTTTAGATAAATACATAATTGCTGTTCAATACTATCCTTATCATTCACAGATACTCAAAACAGATGATCTTTGTATGCAGCTGAATAACGCATGCATTACGTATAGAGAAAGGCACAAAGGAGAAACTCCAAGTAATGTATTTGCTCTTGCACAGTTCCAATAAAATAGCCACCTGTCCTCTGGAACGCTTGATACCGCACCAGAGTTGAAGACAGAGACTGGAGCTTGTGAAGCAGCCACCCTACAAGCGATCTTAAAATACGCATTTGTTTGTGCAACTTGATACGCAGGGTTCCAGTTAACAGGCGAGGCTCTGTGTCACAGGCAGATGCAAGTTTAACACTCTGTGATCTTTACCAGATGCTCTGAACTGGCTCTGGTCTTGGACCTATGACAGTTTTGCCTATCCACTTTCAGATGTCACCAGCCTCTGCTAGCAATTAAGGGATTGTCTTTCCTTGCAAATGTATGATTTTTACATGCTGTTTAGATGACTGACCTTGACAAATCAAGAACTGATCCCACACCACTCTATTCCCACTGGCTGAAAAGGAGCTGGTGGGAATAAATATATGCGAAATGGCTATTTGGCTCTCAGGTTATTTAATTTTATAGTATTTAATTTATATATTAAATGCATTTTTTTTTTCTTTTTTAAGAATAATATGGAAAAAAAATTCCTTGGCCTTAACAGAGTGCAAACGCAGGGCTGGGTTGTTTCCTATTTGATACTTTACCACTAACAAACACTTCTGGCTTCTTCTGTATATTTCTATTAAAATAATTTTAGCAACACACTTTCACATGCTCCTTAAGGCTAAAGAGGTTTTCTTCTTTTCCCCTCCCTACTTTTCACTTTAAATAAAATAAAAATGAATACATCAATTACTTCTTGATTGCTATAAAAAAAAGGTTACTGCTTTTCAGCAGACCCCCTTCTTCTCCTTTGAAACAATGCTTTAAACATAAGGAATGTAGTGTGGAAAAAATGGGACATATGATTACATAAAGATGAGATTGCTGCACTTACTAATAAGTGTAGCAATCAAGTGACACTGAAATCATAGGGGCGGGATAAGAATTTAGACAGATAAACACTAAAGTCATGTCCCATATCTTCCATGGACACTTACTTAGAGAGTAAAAATACCAACAAGGCAGAAGAGTCTGTTTATAGGACCCTGAAGTTTTAAAACAAATCTTGGGATTGTCTGGTATATGCCATAATAATTTCCATATCCTGAATCTCTTGAGTTTTTAAAACTGCATTTTGATAGCTTGATCCAAGAGTTATTCACAGTAAGTTGAGAACTCTGAAGCTTTGCAAAAGGCTATAGCAATGTTCCTGCCAGTAAAAATATAAGGTACAGACCCCACTTGGCTCTATTCATTGTTTCCTGACCCCCTCCCCCTCTTTTCTGAAGTGCTTCTTGCTCATCTTTGCCCTGGGACGTTACATAGCAGCCTGATCTGTGAACTACACATGCTTTTTATCCATTAATAGCCTATGCCAGAAATGCTTCAGCTCTTCCTGGAGCTAAGACACAAGACTGTCAAGACAATGGCCTGGCTGCTCTTGTGCTCCCAAGGCAGTAGGTGTTTTACCAGCATTCCCAAAAGTAGCAGCTGCACAGTTCTGGAATGGCATTGGCCTTGTCAGTGGCCTCTCATTTCCACCACACAGAATTTCAGTATGGGCCCAGGTGGATCAACCTGTTTCTGAAAGAGCTCCCAGGAATGTTGTGGTATAGTTTTGCAGAGCAGACAGTAGAACCAGCAAACCCATAAAAGACTGTGCCATCCCCATCTCCAAAATTGTTATACAAAGGTTGTTGTCTACAGATGACGTGTAAAGAGGGGGTTGATTCTCCATAAGGGAAGACAACTCCAGTTCCTTTATTTGTAAATATTAGGGAGATGGCAATCCTCACAGGAGGAGGGATGTGCTCCTTGCTGTCTAACACAAGTGAGTGATAAAGGAGGTCACTTTTGCAAGCTGAGCTCTGCCCTGATGTGATTCTAGGGGTCTCCCTGACACATAACCACTCCCCAAGATCCACACTTGCTCCAAGCAATTGAGAAGAACCACCTACTCTAGCAGTAAAAATGTACAGAAATCAACAGGAAACTGAAACACCCTTGTATTTTAAGTTTCAGGGTTTTCATTAAAATATAAATGAATTTTACAGGTTCTTAGGCCACTGTCTTCTGGCGATCACATAGCAAACTGCCCAAGTCATATTCCCCTGAGGGAATTACTAGGAGTATGATTTGATGGAGAAGACCAGAGAAGCTTATGCTGACAGACTTTACATCTGCAAAATACTGGTCTCCTAGAGTCCAGTAGTGGGGAAAAATTGAGCTTTAAAAAAGATAAATGATCTTTTCTACATAGAGCTGGTGACAATGGGCTATTTTCCAGCACAGGTATCTGGAAGCAGTGGCATTACCTCTAAGAGGTACTAAATATGTCAATAGAGAAACTTTCTGAGGCACTCCCTGCTCCTATGCTGTCTTAATTTTCTTTTATTTATCCCTTTCCCTGTATTCACATTTTTCTGCTATATGTTCCACCAGGGAACTGTAGACTTTTGGGAACTGTAGACTTTTGGGTGCACTGAGACATCTACAAGCAAATGGCTATTCACAAGTGGAAAAAGTCACCCTTGCCTTTTACTCAAAGTGATGGCAAATTGTTTTCCCGATGAGTATTCTAAACCTGATCTACATAGACATGGAAATTATTATAACTCATTCTAGCAAGAGTATTATTATGGAACATAAAAGCTATTGCTGCATTCTTTGATCACTTCCTTGGCAAAAGGGGAAAATACTGTGTCCATGTCTTGACGATTTCTGCATAGTTTTGCAGTGCAGAAGAGGGAAACATAATAAAAGACTGTCACTTCATAAAAACATGATGGAGGATGAAAACATGAGTTCTTATTCTCACATCCATGTCAAGCAGGATTGTTTTTCTACTTTTCCAATCTTACTATGTCTTCAGTATGTAGCTGTGGAATCTGTGAGGGGCCTTTATGTATAAGCTATACAAAATCTCTTGCATGAATGGAATTTTTGAGCCAAAGATAAGATGGTGCCTGAGCAAGAAAATTTGATTTATACTAGGAGAGGGATGAAATTAAGGTGAGAAAGGGCCACTGGAGTACAACAGCTCATGGAATAACCAGAAAACAAGGCTATTTTCCCCATTATATTTTCAAAAGTCAAGGCAGTTAGCTTTGAGTGACAAGGTTTTCAGGCAGAGAGAATGCTTATACTGGTCATACTATTTTTGAAAATCTTGTACTTCTATTGCTATTTAATATTTCTATCAAGACACTGCCTTAAGAAAAAGGAGGTTTTATTGTGCTGGACATTGCACAAACAGAGAAAATACACAAATATTTTCCTGATAGTTTTAGAAGTGAAAAAAAATATTCTGGTGTAGGGCCAAATTCCATGCCTACAGAAGCCCTCCGCTTTGCAGACAGAGGATACAATAGAACCACACAGCTTGTGTTTACAGGTTGAGATAATAATTAACAAGCACATTAAGCAACACTATATATGGCATCAGTAAAATCATCCATATAAGCATGGAAGCAAAAGTGAGTCCCTGGCATACTTTTTGTGATTTTCCCACAACATGGCTTCATCATTACGAAGAAGGCCAAATTTAAGGAAGGGGAGCAGTAGAGGAGTTAGCTCAGATCAGCACTGGGAGGCAAAGCTGTAAAAGCAAGGCAAAATGCCACATCTCACCTCCATCTGGAGTCCACCTCAGTCACTAATACAGCACTAACCTCTGAAGTACATTCTGGTACTTTGGGCCTCTTTCAATAAATCTCAGGAAAACAATTCAGGAGGGGGAGTTTTTCCACTTCACTAGACTTCTGATAAATGGATGTGACACAAACCTAAATTGCATAAATTAGTGTCTTTAAATGGCCTCTTCATGGTTTCTCAGTAGCAGGTAAAAATGGAGATTTACATTTCTCTTGCAATCAGTTGCAGTTTAGGGCAAACCAGCAAACTATCTGTGGCAGCTGCTTACTGAAAAAGAAGGTGAATATACACTGTGAAATGTAGATGAATCTCCACTCCCCCCTGCCTCAGCCCACACCCCAAAGTTAACAGGAACTCAGGGAGACTGAACAAGCCCATAAATCAGATTCAGTTTTTGAGGTAGTGTGTGCTGCTTTGATTTTCTACTGTGAAAAAGAATAAATCTGTTGTTTTGCCTCTTTTCCAAATCTGCCTGTTTCAGCAGGTAGGAGGCAAGGTTGAGTACCTCTAGCCCTGTTTTAGCAGCAAGATACTCCAAACAAAGCATTTCTGGGGCATTTTTCGATGCCTTGGATTATACAGCTGCTCATGTAGTGTGATAATCCCTGAGAAATGTCTGAAGTCACTCACTGCTGTTCTGAAATGGGATATGGCATATACAGTATGAAAGTATGGAAAAAAGGAAATGAGAGTAAGAGAATGAGAGGAATTTGACACATTCTGCCAAGTTTCCATGAAAAACACAATGATCACATGCTAAATCTTGCAATGGCTGTTAAAAGAAATGCTGTCAAGTAGCTCTCTACTGCTTGTAGAGAAAAGATGAGATTGGTTTAGAACATTTTAGACACTTCCACCATATCCTATGAAGTAAGACTATTTCCACATTTTCCCTTTATTACATCTGGAAAGAGAACCTGTGCTTTACGTATGCTAAATGATTAAACACTTGACAGACTGGAAAAACACTGCTTCTGGGAAATGGCCATTGTGGGAGTACCAGCAGACAGGGTGAGGTGGTTGGTAAATATAGAAATGACCAGCATTAAACATCCATTGTCCTACGTAAATACTGGCTGCTGCTCTGACAACAAAAGGATCTTCAGTCAGATAAATTCCATGCTTTTTACAAGACCTGCTGCCAAAGATACAATTTACTTCTATACTGGGCAGATCAACGCTGATTATTTAATCTAAAACAACATATGGATATCATATTCTACACTTTAAGATTTGTTTGCCTCAAAGTATCTTTGGGTATAACTGTTTGCAATTTGGCCTCACCTTGATTATTAGAGAGCTTTTAAAATCAGGCAGGTATCTTTGGTTACCCAATTATACTGTCATGATATTAATAGAATAGTTGCACAGAAGCACTTATAGAGAGGCAGGGAAATAGAAACAAATAATAAATCCATTCTTCTTACTAAATTTATGCTTTTTAATCTGACAGTAGGCATGCCAAAATCATAAAAGATTTCCATCAACACCAGATTAGTAATGAAAATATTTCACATTCAATTCCCACGATAGATGTGGCTACATTTGGCTTTAGACATCTAAATCACATCAAATCAAAAGCAGTTTCTTTATATTTCAAAAATTCAGTCTCTGAATTTTAGTTTTACAGACTTTAATAACTCTAAGATCCAATGTACATAAAATCGAGTCTATTTCAGTTTTGAGTTCCTTTTTGAAATTGCTGTAAGCACTAATTAAAGAAAGCTTTCCCCACTTTTTTATTCCTGCATATAAGAAAGCATATTTCATTTTTCTCCTTGGCAGTAGTATTCCTCAATGCAAATAAAACTGTATATAGCAATAGTTTATGAATACATGGCAAATTGCAGAGTAGAGTCAGTTAATGTATGCTTTCAGCAAGTACCTTCCACGAATAAATTTTCATGACAATGGCTGCTACACCACGGCATTTGTAATGGTTTCCTTTTGTGTGTGCGTGTGTGTATTAATTTTTCTTCTTGGAACTCAACATACAGTTAATGATATGTTTGTATTTTACATATATTAAAAAAAAAGCTTTTTAGTGTGCATGCATTCACATGTATCTATCAATCAGTCTACAAGTATGCTCCTCTAAAGCTGGACAGGTATATGAAGGTGAAGGATGATCTGGATAAAACTTAGCTCTGAGCATTACACAATATGTATTCTATTATCACTGTATCACAGACACTATCTTATCTTCCAGTCTGTGCTTGCTCACTATATCTGTTGCCATTTTGAACTTTTCTTATAGTTCCTATTTCTCTTTATAGAGTTTATCTATAATGTGTTAAATTCCTTCATCTTCATAATCAATTTAGAATGGTTTACTAGCACCCTCTGTGAAGCCTCACTGCTCCCCTGTGCCTTTGACCTTCCCAGTATGTATTATTCCTAGTATTACTAAATGGAATTTAGAAACATGCCAAAAACAGGGTTGGAAAAAATTTTAACTGTATGAAAACCATTCTCAGTCATTTTAAAAAAGCAACACTACTTGGAAAATAAATAATTTTCTCCAAGAAAAAAGGACCTTCTCCACACCCGTGTTCCAAATACAAGTCTGCCAGAGAGAGAATTTTACCAGTATGGAATATATTGTCTCAGAGCTTCATGGATATAAGGACTTGATTTTTAGCAGTTCAGTGTCCATATAACTCTGATAGATTTTCAATAGTACAGCACATTTTTAACACTTAAAAAAAATATAAATATAACTTGTGAATTTTCCATTCTCCTCCCCTCCACCCTTAAATTGTGAAACATCATTATATTGCATTTGCTTGAGCAACAGCAAGCTGATGGAAGTCAACACCTGCTATTGACAGACACGTTGGTATTAATTACACGACAAAATCTCTTTGAGGATTGGAAGATAAAAAAAAATGACTGAGAGATGAAGTATAGAAAGTTGAGGAAAAGAAGAAGAAAGTGCATGATGGAAAAAAAACATAGTGCAAGATTTTCTCATCCCTTTTGGAAGAAGAACGTATTTGTGTTAAAATTTCAAAGGCAAAGCATTTACCACATTTTTTTTTCATTAGGATAAAGGCAGTAGATAGTGCAAAATAAACAAAATTGTGTATAGCTATAGATTGAGAATATATTGCCATTTTTAGACAGGGACAGCTAACCCTTTAGTAGTGATACATTTTCCAGATAATATATGTGGTTTTACTACAAGGTTTAAATTTTTCATAAACTGATATATCCATTATAGCCTACACATACTACAAAGTATAAAATGTTATATGAAACGACAGTATCTTTTACATATTTATATAAAATTATGCCATGTTAATATGTTTCCCATGTAATATTGGGACAATATTGACACATAACCATTTGTATATTGCTATTCAATGAAAATTTTGACAGTTCTATTTTCCCTGAAGTTTGGGACATATTTTTACATTTGCGCTGTTAGCAGAAGTGAAGCTGCTTTTCCAGCCTGTGAAAAGCACTTCCTTTCCTCACAGATGACTTTTTTCTCTTCCATAGAACCAGGGTGGCAAGCCTGTAGCCCACAGGCCATGTCTGTCTTGCAAGCAATTCAGTTGTAAGACTTGTGCTGAGACAAGAACGTGTGATCAGCAAAGAGCAGCAGGAGAACAGACAATTTGTCACTGGTAGGAGGAAATGAGCCAGCAGACACTGCTATCACTGGGTCAGGCTGGGGCTTGGCCAAACTCCCAGTTGGTGTGGTGGATGTGAAATAGGCTCTGGGGCACCCATCACCATTTGCCACACTTCTAGACTGCATATTCAGTCAAAAAGAGCTCAGCTGTACGAGGATTTCACACGCGGATTGCAAGGTCAGACAAGTTAATCACCTTTGTTTTGCAAGGTTAATGCAGTAACTGTAGAGCTACACAGGGCTGGAAGGAAAGGTCACTTCCCTGTCAGTAGCTGCACAACTGAAGTCTGACTTAAATTACAGACAATAACTAGCAGCATGCACCCCAGCATGCCCAGCCCTGTGAGACAGCAAACATTTCCAACCACACACTGACTTGATATTTGAATCATGCTCTGGTCAAAGAACAGCACACACATCTTTCAGGAACAAGTCATTCCTGAAATGAATAACTTTGAGTTGGGTTCCCTCTGAAATGTTTCAAATCAAAGGCACTCTGTTCCCAAAAGAGAGGCTCTAATTCTCTTGCCATCTACTCTCTAATAAGATAGGATGGAGAATAAAGATACCAGGTATTTGCCCCAGCACAAGGTTCACTTAAGTGGCATAGCATTAGCCAGACAGCTCTGTATCTAAAATTCAGGTCAGAGTAGGGCCAGAAAAATGGTTTGTTTAATGAACGTGTTAGCTAATGCTTGTCCACAAAACAACCTTCTTAGTGAGAAACAAAATCAAGAGGTAGAACTGTAATTAATCTGCATTAAGTCAGAGATTGGAAGAATTTCCTCATTGTTTTGGAATCGGGAAAGAGGGGTTGTAAAGGTGGAATGCAGTCCTGCTTATGTGCTCAGCTTTGGTACAGCATGTACAAATTAATGGCAGAAGAGATCCTTTTCCCCTCCAAGTCAGATTTTTGTTGTCAATCCCATCTCATTTCGTTCATGAAATGGGTACCAGACTAGGATCCAGTTCTTTGGATTTGTACCAACACTAGCAGATGCTGCAAATTTGCACAGAAACAATCTAAAACTTGGATTGTGTTCAGATTCTTTGGTATCCTTACAAATCTATTCAGATTCACCAACACACGTTGGTGGGACTCATTTTCATCTCCTGTCTTAGCAGTATCTACATCATAAGCCTCACAACAGCATGATGTCCTAGTGATCAATTCAGGAACATTTTTTCCCCACCTTAAGTGTCTCTAATTGAGAGACCATTCCTCCCATGCAGCCCCAGGACCAGGTGGTCTGTTTCACTTTGTTCTCTGACCTTTGGGATTTTATCTGACTATTCATTTATTTTGGAATGAGACTATGATAAATTATTATTCACTATTGTAATTGAACATGTTTCAGTAGTGCTACGGATCAGCATTGTAGCAAAGTAAATATAGATGATAGAAAAATCCATTTAAAAAGAACTAAAAGTAGAGTATCTCTCTCACAATCACCAACAATTTTAGTAAGAATAAAAAAGTAAATTAGTTATTGTTAAGTTTCAGTCAGTCTCTTCTGATGTGGTATTTTAGAGTAAGAAAAATGTTATTACTTTATGACCACTGGCAATTCCCAGATACATGAATGCAGCCTGTGTGAGTATGTAGCATCACATGATTTTGAAGCCAAATATCGGACAGATGAGACATATGGTCACAATATTCTTCTTTTATTAATAGGTTGAGACTATCCAACTTTCAAAGGCCTGAATTAAGAATACTGTCTATCATTCTCCAATTCCCATCAGTTCCTTTTAAAAGTGGAGTGGAAAGCCCCTTTGCTTTGATGTGGTAGCTTGCAAAATTGCAGTCTATCCCACCATTTCACCAAATACTGTTCACTATCAAAACAATGTGGTAACTCACCCAACTCAATTCTCTCTGCAATTCCTTGGGGTTATAAATACAGGTTTTTCAGTTTGGTGCTACAAATAAACTGTAAACAGCTCAAATGAGGAATTCAGCTTAGGTTTTTACTTTCTATTATCAGAGGAGAAATTAATTAACTTCTGCCATAAAAACCTATCTAGCAGATACAGTGGATTTGAAACACAAGAAAAGGAATGGCAAAAGGAAACAAAAAAGAAGACATTTGCTTTAAACATTAAGAATTAGTTAAGTCTGTGTATAAGAGGACCTAACAATTTCTCCTTTTGTATAATACAGCCAAATTCATAAAGCAGCAAATCTAAACATAAATTTATTCCCAGACATGGCATTAATATCCACCCCTAAGAGACAGGTAGATCCCTATACAAAGAACAATCGTGGTGCTTCTGATTGGTCATAGGGTCTCTGCTACACAAATTAAATAAAAAAGGTAAATAATTTATTGTGGAAAATAGGATCACAGGAAAACAAGAAAAAGGAGAGAAGTAGAGATTAAACTGGCAATGAAATCTTCTAGAGAAATTGCCAGAAAGTGGTTCCAGCTGAGTACTGAGTAGAAACAGTGCAAAGTCCCAAGAAGCCAAACAGTAAGTAATATTGCAGAATAATTCAATAAGCTTCATAGACTCTTTTGCCAAAAATAATCAGAGTGTTTGATCTCAGTTTGACTGGAATATGCAGCTAGGAAAAAAATTACCTTGTTTACTGCAGGAATTGTAGTACTCTGTCTCACCAATAAGGCTAACAACTTCCAGTCAGGAAATCCCCTTTAACTGAGTTTTTAAATGATGTTGTATTAATTAGGGGGACACCTAGTTTTTAAACATGGGTAAGTAAATCCTCTATTTCAAGATCAGATGTCTATACTTTAGAGCTAATTTACATGGTATAATTGATAGCAAATAGTATGAGACTACCAGAGTTGTGTATTTTTCTTTCGCATTTGCATACAACGGATCACTAAATTTTCCTACCAATATCTTCCATCTAAAATGTCTTAAATATTGAAGAGAAAGACAATCCCACAAGGAGATTCAATTCTGAATACTGTTTGTAGAACTTTCTGTCAAGATGTTTTTGAAAATTATAAAAAAAGCACTTTAAGTAGAAAGAGGGAGACACTGCAATAATTTATTGTGATAAATGATAATGATAGATTGACTAAAGAGAAGAATATTTTTAATTGTTTTTTGAACTTTGTTTTGTGAAAAGGATGTTTGTTATTTTTCTTTTTCATCCTAGCCCAGGAAAAAAACCAACATAATAGAAATACTATCAAATGAATGAAAATTCGGCTTTCATCCAGGCCTAGTAGCAAGCTTAGTTACCACAATTCTTTTTCCTAAATCCCTGACTGATGGCTTGCCACAAGTTCACTTTGAACTTGCACTACATTTCCCCTCTACTTTCACTTCAATTCCTTTTTTGCCTCCATCATAGGTCTAACTATAGGGAAGTGTTTCTAGATTCCTTCATTCCATTTTTGAGGATAATTTTTAAAAAACTGGGACTTTGAGTAACTGGTATTTCACATTATGTATTAATAAACAAGCTACCATAAAATGAGTGTGAAGTTGCAGAGAATTTTTATTTTGCTTAACATTTGCACACAAGTTTGTTCTGCTGCAAATGTCAAGTAATTTTTTCAGCTTTACCAACTAACTTTCTAACGGGATCCTCCTTTATTTTGCCTGCTCAGAAGAGCATATTTTACCACCTGTAATGTCATCTATGCAGGAGACTGACAGATATGGAAATAACCTCTGAGAGAATATTTCTCTTCCCTCAGAAGCTTAAGACCTGGATTAAACCATGACGGTGGGACTGAGATGTTCACTCATGATTTATATACACTTTACTCACTTGATATATATGAATGTTAATATCTGTAGGAAATAGTCTGATAACTATGACTGCATTTTTGTTTTAAGGGCTTACACATATGCAAAGGGATATGGATGTTGTTTTATGAAGTTCTATGTCCTGACTTTTTCTATTCACTTTAAGCAGAGATTATAAAAAATTAGGACTTTGGCACTCTGACAAAATTAGGCTGGGGCTATTAACTGGTTTTGCATTTACAAGAGAAAAAATTGTAAGTAAATATATAATGTTCTCTTTTTAGTGATTACATTTTCCAGACCTATTGGAAAGAGAACATTTTTTTTCCCTTTTACATTTTCCACGTTACCTAATTTTTGCTTTTTAGCAAAAAAATCTGGACGCAATCATGTGTCATGTGCTCTAGGATAACCTTTCTTGAGCAGGGAGGTTGGCCCAGATGACCCACTGTGATCCCTTCCAACCTGACCCATTCTGTGATTCTGTGAAGAGTTGAGTTTCCATGTTAACCTCTAGATTCATAATGTTCTCAATTTTTTTACTTATTTCCCCATTTCTGTTATATCAAGAAAAGCGCAAAAAGCACAAGGCTACAAGCACAGCACTTTGAAAGAGGCCTATGTTCAAGGAAGTAATCTCTGAGTTTGGGATGAATGAATTTCATATCAGGAATTATTTCTCCACCAAAAGTGTTAAGCACTGGAACAGGCTGCCCAGGGAAGTCATAGTCATCAACATTGGCTGCACTTAAAAGACAAGTAGGTGTGGCACTTGGGGTCATGGTTTAGTGGTGGGTTCGGCACCACTGCTGTGTCAGCAGTTGGACTTCATACAGATTATATTACTGTGTTGACAGTTGGTCTAGATTTTTTCCAAGCAAAGGGGTTCTGTGATTCTGTGAATAACAAACGTTGTTTTCTTCAGGCAGTAAATAGGGTGCTGTTGTGCTTGAACACCACTCCTTGAAGTTGAAATCTCCAAGAACTCTTTGAAGACCTAAGTTTAAGTTTCCTGAGTACAGGAAACTGATACAGGAAACTGATAAACATGGTTTGGGGCTTATGGATTGTTCCCATCCTTTGTTTTGTAAGCAATCATTGAAATATAATTCTTCCATTTTGGGTGCAAAACCTCTACAAAAATCAAACACTTCCAAAAGTTGCAGGTCTGATCATGTTGTAACTATTTCTCTTCAAGGGGATGAGTTCTATTTTTACTTATACAGCAGAAGTTTTGTGCTTCTGGGTTTTCTCTAGAGCTTTTGGTAAAACATTTAGGATGTGGTAACTTGAACTTGGTTTTCCCTCTTCTTAAAGAGGTCTGAATCTCTATCGTTGAGACACTGCTGTAATGAGCATGCAATATTTCATTTAGAAAGATGTTTTATTCTCCTTCTAGTACACATAGAAACACCTGAGATGAGGTCACACGGTTAGAGCATGGTCCTAATAACACCATGGTTGTGGATGGTTGTGCATGGATGTGCATGGTGGTTGAACTCCTTACAGGGCATTCACTTTAGAGTTGGACTCGATGATCCTTGTGGGTCCCTTCCAATCCAGAATATTCTGACTCTGTATGAAAGGCTGAAAATCATTCCAGTCTGGTAATAATCATACATGCCAGAAGTTCATTTAGGGGAGTGGGAAGTTTCAACAGGATGCAGCATTAACTGCAAAGCATTCATAAGACTTGCTGCTATTATCACTTACTACTTTTTCCACAGTAACAACCTAAGAAGTGGATTCAAACCAGAATAACTTCATTCAAACCAGAGTAACTTCCATCTTCACATTCAGAAATGCCTGGCAATCTAGTCCTCAAAACAACACCCTCCCTTCTCCCCCAAATCAAAGCAAAGGAAATCTGGGAACCCTGAAACGTAGAAATTTTAAAAAGTAGTATGTTACTTATGTCTTATTTGCTACTATCTGAAGAAATTTCTGTTTGCACTCCTGGTAGAAGGGACAGGAAGAAAAAAAGGTGTGAAAAAAATGACTTCATTTCTAAATAAATTAGGAGAGAAGAAGTGATGGCAATACTCTCTCCACTGTTAGCTTCCCACATTGCAGAATGAGAATCAGATTAAAGAAGGATGCAAGTTTCTCTGGAGCCATAGAAAAGAGCTGAGGGAGTCTGAAAAATGAGGGATTACAGATGAAGGTAGAGATCAGTGAAAGAGTCATGGATTTCTGAAAAAAGTTCTGAGAAACTTGTTTTTTTTCCTATTTTCAGATCTTTTGCCTCTGTCCTTTGAGATGCATCTGTTCTTTTTTTCCCCAGCTTTTTTTTTTTTTTTCTTCAATACTTCCATTCCATTCTTCTCCTTTCTACCTTGTAAACCTCAAGAGAATCCATTGGGGCCCCAACCTGACCTAGTGAGTTACCTGACCTGATATATGCCCCGATCTTAAAGTGCGATGTGACGAATGAGGTGCATGTCTCCGACCTGTCGCCTTCTCTGGTAGCCTACTTCATTCACAACCTGACATTTGGTGTCTCCCTGGGGTTCCCAAGAACTAACAAGATCTGAAGACAGTAGCCTGCACAGAGGAGATTGTTAGCCTCTCTGATATGTGGGGAAAGATTTCAGCAAAAAGAGAGTTAAAGAGGACTACTGGAAGTTATAGAGAGGCAGGGAAGTATTTATCTGAGATTTAATGAACCTGGAAATTGTTTGCATTTTGCTCAGTACAATGAAGACTGGAGTAGTTTTGAAAAGAATTATTTCATCCATATTAAACAAAAAGAACTATTAAAAAAAAAAAGTATGAGGATAAGGAGCATAGTCTGAATGAGGTGGATACAGAATGGCACATGGAAAAAAGTAAACTTGCAAAGGTTTGGATAAATTTGTATGTTTAAGATAAGCATCCTGTTTGGGGAGCCCTTTCCAAGTTAGATCTTTCAGCCTTTTGAGTTTTGGCTGTCGCAAATGTTTACCTCACCATGAAGCGTGCAGAAAAAGAGAGGAGGAGAGTGAGAAAGAGACTGATTTATTAATCCGAATTCTTTGAAGGACAAATTAATTGCACTGTGGCACTTCTCTGTAAACCAATATTGACTTAAAGGACAGCAGGAAGAGATGAAGACAATGAGTTCCTGTAGCACTTCCATGTCACAGAAGCCCATTAAACACACGTATACTGAAGCAATAAGTTAATTTGGAAAAAAGAAATCTACAACCTATAGGTGAGTGAGCATTTGAAATGGTTCTACCCTTTAAAAATACCCATAGGAAAAAGGCTTTGGCAATTATCCCCTTCTTTTTTTCCTTTTATAATTTTTCCTCTCTCTCTTTTTTTTTTTTTTTTAAATACGTGTTTTGCACTCCATTTAATTTCAGAAGATTTTAGAAAAATCCCTTTCATAAAACTGTATACATTCTCTTTACACAGGGCTCCGTGTGCCAGGCTATTTGTGTTAGAGTATAACTGACGTAGCCTCTCTGGGACTCTCATAACCACAATATGGATGTTCTCCTTAGGAACACCCCCAACAGGAAAACTTTATACAATGTTCATTTCTCACCAGAGAAAAATGACTTACAAACTGATCAAAGTCTCTGCTTTCTGTAGACAACAATACTGAAATATTTTAGGAGGAAATACAAAAAATATAAATCTGTATGTCTTCAAACCACTCTCTGATTTATTAACTAAAGCAATGACTTCTCAGCACCGTAATTTAGAAAACACTTCCACACCCCAGGGACTCTTAGCATTTTCACTGCATAGTCTTTTGCATTAAAAAAATGAAAATCATGTTAACCTATAATAGGCTCTTACATCTCCAAAGAGATTTTTTTTAATTAAAAAAAAAAGGAAACAAAAAACTTAACCAAAACTCAAACAACAAACAACTTTGGAAACTGAAACCTGGTGTGATTATGTGATCTGTCCTTGCATAGTCTGTGTTTGAGTGCATCTGCAAAAACGTATATGATTAGAATTGTCAGTAACACTCCATGGAGCCATTAAATGTGCATGTCTGCCAATGCATTTATTTGACAGCTTTCGGTGAGCTCGCTAGAAGTGTTCTGTCTTTTCCCCATAGTTAAAAAGAAAAGAAATTGCAGTAATAGGATATTCCAAGAAGATTTTTTAAAAGGAGGCTAGAGAAATAAATACAGTGGGGAGTTCAGTTGTCATGGAACTAAATATCTCCTGTTTCCAACCATCTAATCAAAAGGATAAAAATGTAGAAGATACTTACAAAAATTACATGGTTACATAACTCAAAACTTACATGTGTCAGGCACCATAAAACAGACTAAGTAAATAAAGGCTGGTTTTGGGTTATATCTTCTGTGAATGCAGAAGGGTGAGAGCTGGCTCCAGAAGCTCTCCTTCTCGTCCACCACCAAATTCTTTACCACTTATGTATCTTACCATGTAAGAACTACAGGTTCTTTGCTTTGGAAAAGGAGAGGACATAGAGATTGTTCTCACTAAAACCCTTTAGGGAAGCTGCAATGAAGATAGAGGAAGTGTCACAATGGCTTGAAACACTTTGTGCACCCCAGTGCAGAGTCATATCTTGGAGATCAGTGTTGCTTGTGCCCTTGTAGCTCTGCAAACAAATGCTACAACATAGAGCATGAGATAAATGCCTCTTCTTACAAACCACTCTCAGAAAAGAATAGGCAAATGAGATGAACCTCATTTTAGAAAAGATGCTAATAACAGGAAAAATAAAGGTGAAGAAAGAGAAGGGAGATGGGGAGAGTAGGAGGAAACAGCAATATCCTCCTGATGACCAAGGCATATTTACTAGCGAAGTCAAACATTTATGAAATACACTGATAGGTGATTTCTATGCTGTGCACCAGGCTTTGGTGGCTCACTAGCCGTTTGTCAATTCAAATTCTTCTGCTTTATCATTTGTGCCGATTTATCTCACTAGTATTTCTATCTTCATTAATATATCTGATGGATTTTTGTCAGCCTGAAGTTATTCTCCCAAGGTGCTTAAGTAGTTGAGTTAATTTCCGAGAGTCCTGAATGTCCTTAAGTTTTCATAGAAACTAATTTTATGTCCTCTTAGAGCCCTCTTAAAGTCCACTCCAAAATTTTTATTAACCAAGTAATTACTTGTGATTGCTCCCATTAACAGGCAGGAATGATCGTTTTATAATGTCTGTACTGTACTGTGGCTGTGCAACTGAGTCCATCCTGACAGCTGTCACCTCCATACATAAATGCTTAATAAAACAATATAAACTACTGCAAATTGATGAATAAGTTTTAATGCATTTTGATGTATAAATATGAGTGTCAGAGAGAGAGATATTGACTGCTAACTTCAAGTTACTCCACAATGTAAAAACTAAGTGCAGTATGTACGAACTCTATAATATGCAGGAAACAGAAAATTAGGTTTTGTACAATCCCTACAATCCTTTGAATTATGTTAATTAACTCTCTTCTATAAATCCCCTTATGGATCTGATGGAGAAATAAATCTGCGATGCAGATTTTGTACAGGACACTCCACTTGGGGTGTTGTTAGAATCAGAGTGGTACTGGTGTGACCCTCCTGTCCATCAGCTACCTGGACAGTACAGAAAGCACCATGCCATAAGCCATTGGAAGTGGGGCAATGCGTATTTTCTGCTGGAATTATTCCCTTTCAAAAACAGAGTTAAAATATGGGTATGGACTGTGCTGCGAGGACTGAGCCAGAGTGGGACCCAAACACTGAAGACACCACACCAACACTGGCAACATTTTGCAAGTGAGTCACATAACTACACCCCAGAGAGGCTTTCAGTGACAATGGCAATGTGACCTCTGGGACTAAGCCCCTCTCTGCCTGGAGGGCTATAAAATGTATTTTTCTTCAAAACCTTTTGAGGTGAGTAGAGTAGGCTACTCACTGTTCAGAAGCTGGCTATTTTACAGCTTTCTGAGAGACCCTGCCCCAGTGCATTGTACAAGGGAACCCTATGCTTGCACTTGGGTAAAGCTGAATTGTGCCCTTGTTTATGTCTGTTTCTGCACTTAGCCCTGAATAAGGGACTTCACTCTGTAACACAAGCTTTGCTCTCTGAGAAACAATTCAACTTGCAGTGAAGCAAAATGGAAGTTTGATTTGCATCCCTTATTTTACACCCTCCACTCCCACCTGATTTCAGTCGAGAAACTACTAAAGTGGTCTGGCATAAGTAATAGACAAATGTTTTATAGTGAATCAACCATGTAGCTCATTAAAAAAATTGGGTTAGAAGACACTGAACTAATGTATAATCCATGAATTTTTAAGCTACCTTGATCCTTTCTCCTCCATGTAATTGCAAAACAGCACAGTACCGCAGGCGCTAAACACAGGGGAGATGGTACCTTAACATTTCAGTATGTCGATTAATGTTGCTATAAAGATACACTAACAAACTGCAGAATCATTTTACCTTCAGTTTTTTGCTAACTTAGCACATCAGCAAACCAATACTTGTAGACAAAGACATGCTATTTTGTGATGAAATGTTCTTAGACATTGTCTGCTAAATCCCTATAATTAGCATGGCCCCTGGTGAATGTCACTGAGTATTTGATGAAACAGGGCATGAACTCTGCAGCAACACCCAGGGGGGTCGGTAATGCTATCCAGAATGACTCTTGGAATTTTTAACTACTAGATAGGTTCTCCTTATCTAGGAAACTCAGGGGAGAAAGGCATTTGTCCGGTCTAATGACCCCTGTTAGCAGATTTATGCCACCTCCCTCTACACAAACTGCCTACTCTTTCCTCCTTTCTGATATTTAATTCGAGAATAACTATACTATGAGATAAAATTATAAAGGATGTAATAAGGGATATTAGAAGGGATATAGCATGAAAATGTTAAAGAAAGAAAGCAGCCAAGTTCTTTATTCCATTCTGCTTATGCCATTGTTCTAACTTTTCAAAAGACCACAAGAGCAACAAGTTTTTTGGGTAACAAAAGTAAAAGACTACATGAATGCAGCAGGTAATTTCAAAAGTCCTAGCAGAAATAAAAGTTATTATTAAAAGACATCCTGCCGTAGGGAAGACACTACTTTCTTTCACTACTGTCAAGGACAGTTTTTCTTTGCTGTAGAGATGTACCCACAAAACTGAAAGGTGCTTGGAAACAATTTTCAGAATGGTAAATACTCTACAAAGTGGATAAAGTTCCTTTTCCTTTTAGTTTTTAGTTGTCTGCTCTTTACTAAAATTTACCTGAGCCTCAGAGCCTGAGTCAAAAATCCACTGCAAACCAGCAAAACAGTAGCTGTACTCCAAACCAGGGTTTTTATGTCTCAGGTGAGTGCTCTAGCAGACATAGTTTTAGCTGTTGACACAGTCTGATTTTGAGAGAAACTCCAATGCAGACCCAGAAAACTCTCTTGATAAAATTTCCATTTTGCCTGGTACACTTAACTTTTTTCCACCATTCTGCATTTTGTAGCCTTAAGGATTTAATGGTAGCATCAATCTTGCTTTAGGAAATATCATGCATCTTCTGTATTTCAAATGCTGATAATTCTTAGATGAAGAATTATCTCAGAATACTCTGTAGTTACGTAAAAACAAATTTCAGAGCATTGTAATATTAATGGCATTCTTTCCTGGAAAAAAAATCCATGATGTATTTAGCTTTGCAAAACTATACCATTTTTGAAAATCCATCTCTCTCATACTAAAAAGGACTGTAGATGGATTGAATAAGAAATCAAATTTTTCCTTTTCCTAATTTTATGTCCTAAACCGTGCATGATATCAAAATGATGGAATGAGCTGTAGCTCGGGTTAGGGGGCAGGGGAGAGGCTGTCTATTGTATTAAGGACTAACTCCTTGATTAAATGTAGACTCAAAACAAATAACCTCTGTGTGTGCGTTAACTAGCCTAATTAATCTTCATGTTAGATTAACTTGATAAAATGTTGACCTAATTTGGGATTAAAAGATTACAAGTAACATTTTCAGCTGAAAGCTGTAACATGCCTCATGTCAACACAGTAATGACAGAATTAACCCTGCAAGCTGTCTCAAACCTGTGCACTGGATGCCACTGCTTAAGTAGAGTTTGGATGACCTGTAAATGTAGGAAGACTGCTATATGTATAAAAAAAGCTAATGCTGAAATACTGATCTCTCTCTCTCAAAATCTCATAGGCCTGCATATACTGGGAAATATCACAAGGCTAAAGAAGGAAGTAGAGGTGCATCATCCATGCACTCTTACAACTTACAAATCTCTATAAACGAAATATATACTGTGTGTTTATGTTTAGATGCAGAAAGTGGAAGACTGGAAGAAAGCTCATTATGAGCTCAGTATCAGGAAGAAGATAATAAAAGTGAAACTGTTTGGGAAATATGTGAGATTTAACATTTAAATTCAAAGGAAAATTTAAAACCAGAAAAGAACTTCTGGTTGTAGCCCAGAGGAGCCTTTCAGCATCGGTTTGTGTGTGAACAGTGGAGAGTTCTTTCCTGTAACACGTTTCAATGTGATATTTCAAGACTGTATTCTAAAGGGTTTTTTTCTGAGATGAGTCAAGAAAAAATTGTGACCTTGTGAAAAGTGTTTTGGTGATCACTTTTTTCTTTTCAAAGAATACAGTGAGAGAGAGAGACAAGAACTCTCTCACTTATTACATAAGTCATTCTTTTAGCTCATGCTATTTTTGTCTCTACAATTTCATATCTGCTCTTTTCAGAGATAGAATTGTGCTCTCTCTCACTTACCACCTTGGAAAGCACTGGAGTCTCAAAGATGAGCTCTTTCCAGCTTGCATCATCCTTAGGGTTGTAGTTCTTCCCAGAACCAGGACTCATAACCTGAGCTGGGACCAAATACACACAAAATACTCTTCCACTGCCTCTGTGGCTCTCAGCACTCATTCTGAGACTACACACCTCTGAGGTGGCTGTTGAGAGTGTCTCTGGCTTTTGCTTGGGAAGTCAGATTAAAAATAAATTTATAAGAAATGGAGCACAAGGCTGTAGTGTTACATGCTGAAAACTCATCTCTCAGTAGGCCATGGAACTTCATAGGGTGAGCACAAAGAGGGGACATTTTGTGTGAGTGCACAGCTCTTGTCTGCTCACATAGGCTCCTCTCCTTACCAAGTCCTGGGAATGCACTGGCTCCTGCTGCAGTACTGTGAGTGCAACTAGCTGGTAAGAGTCTACATCCCTAATAATAACAACCCAGACAAAAACTGCATCCAGAGAGCAGCCCTTGAAATACCAGCACATTGCTAGGCAAACCAGAATATTTGATCACCTTATTTATGATATGCAAGTAGAGATAAAAAGAGTCTTTGCATGCAACCTGCACCACAGCAGAATGGGACTACAGTTGCAGTCCTTATGCCTAAGAATTACCTAAAGGGACATTTCCATAGTCAGCAGGAGACTGAGTTACAGACAATGTGAACTGAGTGCTAGGAGACAGCTTGCCTTTGAGGAGAGGTTTGGAACCAACAATGAATTTAACCTCACAAAATCAAGGATGAAAATGGCAGCCTAAAATGTGAAACACAACTAATCAGTGAAAGGAAAACAGGTGTTTTGCTTAGTCCTTACATCATTACTTGTTAAAGCAGAGCTAACAATATTGAGGTCACATTTTTCATTTTCGTAGGGGGGTTTTGTGTGAACACCTAAAAAATAAGTCATGCAGACTTTTATTCCCCCAGAACAGGAAGAAATATGCAATAGTTTTATGGACAAATTTCCATTAAAACTGTATTGATAATTTATTGATAATTTATTATTTCACTTATTTCTATGTGTTATTGTCTAACTTTTCCTGTATGAAAAGGAAATAGGATATTAAAGATTTCCTAAAGCTGCTATTACTAATGTCAAGAAGAGGAGCATTCTGAAGTTTTTTATTGTACTCTGTCACTTCCCATAAATTCACGACAAAGGAAGAAATGACTAATCCAAGTTTGGTCAGACAATTCCAACCAAAGTGGACAGGCTTGAAGGCTGAGTAACAGAATTAACAGTATTTCTCTTGTTTGCATTCCCATGGAATGATGATTTGCAGCCATATCAAAATCTAAAGTGATTCCCCACAGTTTGGAGAAGTTTTATGCAAGGTTGGAATAGACCTGTCTTCAGGAAGGACAAAACTGTAGCAACATGCAGCTCCTGCTGGCCATCACTTACATAGTATTCTTTACTGATTAATTTAAAATATACTGCAAAATGCTGTGCTAGTGGAAATGATGTGTTTTCTAAGTCAACTGCTACTGAAATCTTGACTTTCATTCATTCATTAGATGTTGCTTTCCAGAACTGTGAGCAGCTGATAATGAAATTCTTCCAGAAGTTATACTGCATAAACCCCCATATATTTCTGCAGTTTTCTTTGATCTTAAGTTCCAATTAACGTGCACATTTGATGAGTTTTCACTCTACTTCAGCAGTAAATGAAATAACCTCTTGACAACTACAGATTATGGAGATGTTTCTCAAGCTATTTTTGAAACATGCAGTATGACAAATGTCACAGGCAGATTCACTAGTTCAAAGACTTCAGAACGTGAATATGGATATTGTGAGTGTCCACAGAAACAGAATAATAAACAAGTGAATCATCTTAGCTCTTTTGTATATAAAGAAAGTTGACAATATGCATTATTGAAAAATTTCAACTTGCAGTACTTATCTTGGTGGAAAAGGAGGCAAGAAATTCAAGTGCGTCGTTGTGGACAACTGGCTAAAAAGCAAACCATTTACATTTTTTTTTTTCCTTTTAAACACATTCTTTGCCACTCTAGCACTCTCCCCCAGACACTTTTATCTTTAAGGTAAAACAAACAAAACTACACTGCCATCCCAGTCTTGACATTTGGTCATTTCAAAATAGTTAATAAGCATTTGTCAAAGCCTTCTTGATGAACAGCCATAACTAGAACAAAGGTTTATAATACCACTAAAACTTTCATCTGGTTAAAAAGTTTAGAGATGGAAATACAATACGATTACTTTTGAAAAGGTTGATTAGTTATAAGCACTGACAATTACGTAAAATTAAATAATTTAAAACTTATCCAGAAAAAAAACCAAAACCTGAAAGCACATTTTTCAATCTCTAAAACTTCTATGAAATACTATTTTCAAGGGCAAAGAGAAATCCAGAGAGATTATATGGATTCTGCAAGTCTTTTATCCATTCAGAATAAAATGCAGCAGCAACAGTTCTTCCAGGACCAAATCCAGTCATGCTGAGCCAGACAAGCAATGAAGAGCATGCTTAATATTAGAGTATTTAATGGGTTGAAATTTGACATGCAATATGGCCAAAATGAATCCAGCCTAAATTCTACTCTGTGCCGTTGTTTCCTATTAAGGCAGCAGTTCTAAAGACCTAGAGAGTCAGCCAACAGCATATAGGAGGTGGAGGGACTCAGCATGAGTTGCATAAACATTTTACTCTGTAGGAGGTATTTTTACCTCTTGCTTACTCAGACTCTCAGCTAGCCAACTAATACTTGGGAAGCATTATACAGAAGATAAATACCCTGAGCTCATTTTACGGATAGGCTGATGCAAATATGCACTCACAGTTTTGTAACATCTAATATTAAACCAGCAATATTGTGTTGTGTCATCCACTGAGATATTTTAAACTGAGGGGATAAGACTAGGGCATGGGAACCATGGACAGAAGTTCCTTCTTTCCCATTCCTTCAGCCCAGAGGTAGTCTCCAGAAATTTTCTATAAAGGGTTTATTAGAAACCCAAAAATATTCCTCTATTTTGCCCTTATTAAAAAAGGCTTCCACCAGCCAACTGGAAATTATAATTTAAATAGCACAAAACAACAGTTGTATTCATTTTAAACAGAACAACTTCCTATGAAAATTGCACTTATAATTTAACAGAGATGCTGTGATGTCATGTGCAGATGACCTCACTGCAGTAAGGGAAAATACATTACACTTTTTGCCAAAGTTGAGTTAATAACTAAAAGCAAATTCTACAGTGATAGGTAGAAGTCAGCTACAGAAGTTCCTCTTACATTTTTTTTGTACCAACTTTTCAAGAACTGAGTAAAGGAAAGTGCTAATAAGACTGCTTTTATATATAGAACACATTTTAGGGAAATACAAAGGATCAGGAAATATTAGCATCAAAATCTTTCCTATATCATTAATTAGGAGACAGAAACTTAATGTACATTTCATATGCTCATCAAAAATAAACCTGATTTCAAATTTGATATACTGCGTAGCCACAAAATCTGCATGCAGATATAAATAGACCAAGGTAAATTCACAGACCATTCTTCCTAAACCAAATGAATCAATACTACATTTGGATAATCCATCGGCAGAAAAAAAAATCATACGAATAAAAAGTATTTTGCTGTACTATTACTATTCTAGTATTAATATATTTGCAAAATTGTTTTACTCTGCTAACATCACAGCTAGAGCATAATCAAAACAGTTGTAACTGATGAACCACTTTTTCTTGTATTAAAGACAACATAAAAGTCTTTTGGCATTTTAGTAAAGAAAAAGACAGCGTGTAAAAACCTGAACAACTCTGCATACTTGACTAACAAAGACTAAGTCTGCAATACTTTTTTACAGTCTTTCCCTGATTCTATTTGGTCCTTAAGTGCTTATTTGTTGGCTTTCATTTGGAATCTTCTTTTTTTATTATAAAAGAGGAATTGCCAAAGGTGCCACTCCCATCCCCCATCCAAGTAACCTTCTGAAAATCCAATCTGACTGAAGTTCATTGACAAGAACTATTGTATTGCCAAAGAAGTAATTTTTAACAAACTAAGTGACATTTGCTAGGACAAACACTACTTTAATGAAAAATGATGGAATTCTACCTAGTGGAAAAAAAAAAAGTTGGATTTTGTTTTGTAGTTCAGTTTGTTTTTAACATGTTTTTCCTCTCTTCTAAGATATTAGGTACTTAAAGTACTTGAGCAGTAAAAGAATGGAACAACCAGATGAAGGAAAACAGTGAATCTACTGTGTTAGTAATATTGGTAATCCAATTGTTTTAATGGGGGAAAAAATGGAATGTTACTTCTAATATTTTGAAGTAAATTATGATGACAGTAAGGAAATCATAGCATAGGAAAAATATGAAAATTATATTCACATTTACCATTCAGCAAAAAAGACAGAGACCTCTCCCCCTCCCCAATATTCCACATTAAGCAATTCCAAGTGCTATTATTTCTAGAAAATTTTCTCTTTGGTTTGTACTATACTATTGCAATTTTATATTTATTGTGCCATCTGTCAGAAGAAAGAACAGATATAGAACAGTGGCAAAATCATGTTAAAAAGACTGTCTTGGGATAACAAAGAGAAAAGTTAATGGACATGGATTTACAAATTATTAATGATTTTTCTTGTCATTTCTTGAAAAATGAAAGCTATGCACGCTGTCTCTTTCCCCAAACAGATTGCATTTTATTCCTCTGCAGTTTGTCCGTCAGGCTTCACTCTGACAACATAATCCAAAACTAATCCAGAGCATTCAGTTTTCCTTGTTGGCTCTCATGCACACTGCTTAGACAAATCCTGCTACCTGTCAGCCCTCCTGTGTGTGCCAAACAGGCTGCCAGGTTAACCCCTGGGGAAGCCAAGAGACCTGCTGACTTAACCCCTGCTTCCCTTCAAATAATCCACTGTAAATACATAGGACGTTAACAGGCTAACTGTTCTAATCAGGGCTGGATCCCTTAAAATCTGTTTCATACACAGCCCTTAAGAACTAGGGATCTAAGCATCACTGCTGGAAGAGGAAAGGATTGCTTCCAATAATACAAGCACTAAATAAGCAGATGGATAGAACACACTGAAAGGTTTTAATCCCCTAAAGGAGTTTGAGAAAATATACACATCACTTCAATTGCCCACCTCATTGCTTATAAATTTTACCTAATTGTCAGAACAAGATCAGAAACAATTTAGTGCAATGAAAGCAAGTCTAATTTAGTAACAATTCAACTTCGTGACAGTAAACTTTATACCCATTGCTTTTGTTCCCTTTCACGCATATCAGCTTCATACAACTTCACTTTGTAGAGATCAACATTGAATGTAATATAAATGACTAGCTAAAAGAGATTTTCATAAATAGCATACTTTACAAATAAATACATTTTAAATTACTTTACTTTCTAAAGACACAGAATTATTTCCCAGCAGCACTTAAAAGAAAATAATTTCTAATGCTTTAAGCCTGAAATAGGAAAAATCTGAGTTACAAATCTTTTCAAGATACTCACTCTGTACTCAAAAAACCCAAATAAACCAACGCCTTCTCCTCATTGGAATTCAAGGCACATCACTCTATCTGCTGCTGCAGCATCAACAATCCACAGCAGAAAATAACTTGCGTAAGCACGGCATACCGAGGAACACTTAAAAGCCACACTAAGCTCAGCCACATGAGAAATGTAATAAAACATCGCACAGCTCATTTAATGTTTGGAAGGCATGATGTCCAGGTTAATATCTGAAGTGGGGGAAGGTAGAGTAAGCCATGGGGAGGGCTCCTGAACTCTGCCACAAACAACTGGGAAGGTCCATTGTGCCTTCTGATAAGAACATTTATTTTGCCTCAATTAAATTTCAGGCATTCTCTTGAGAGGAAGAAAGGAAAATTGTTCTTCCCTCCTACGCACTTACACACATTCACATTTATGCTTTACATATACATGCAAAGCACACATCTAAGTCTCAGGAGTCCTGGAAAATGTTTAAATGATTTTATTCATTCTTAGAAGTGTTATGCTTGTGGCAGCTAATAAATAGATCTTATAAATTCTACAGATTGCAGAGATGTTTATAATACTCTTGCTGCTTTTAAATGAAGAGATAGTTTTAAAGACCCATTTTTTCTAGATGTGTTACTCATTCTAACACTTTTCCTACTTTTTATATACAGAAAAGTTAATTCTTAATAAGCTTTTAAATTTGTTCTCATTACAATTTTTAGATCACTACAAGCCCATACCTAAGCAATACAGAAACAAATATTTGGCAAAAAAAATAGTTACTTCTAAAATAAATCGTTCTGAAAAAATAACTAAAGCAAATGGTTTTTCATTATCTAAGCTTTTCCCCTCCCAGCTCTTCTCAAAACAACAGTTATTTTGCTGACAGAAAAGTTCATTAAGGTCTCAGGCAGCAGTTTGTCTTTGGGGAGTTGACAACTTTTGTTAGGGAGAAGGTAGTAGTTTAAAATCTATATCTTATCTCTCTGTCAGATAATTTTGCTCAAAATCAGAACTTTTAATTTTCTTCCCTATAAAAGCATTTTTACATATAATTTATTCATTACTAATCAAAATAAATTTATAAAAGTGAAATTGTAAGTGGATTTTGGAAAATCAGCCCAGATACAAAAATTTCTTTTTGTTTTTGTTTTGATAAAACTCTGACTCTGGATATACATAGTGAAACTCAACTTTTCTAGGACCAAGATTTTGCTTGTCTAGAAGACATGAATCCTTCTGGGAAATTAATCAATACACAACAGAGTGTGTGTATGTGCTTGTGCTTACTATTTTGTCTACATGAATTACAGGTAAAGTACTGATGAAAAATAAATTCAAAATAGTTCCATAATAAATTTGTGTTGCATCCATAGGATCTTCTGCAAGATACTGTTTCCTCCTAAAAATAATTTTAATTAATTGACATTTTGCAAAGGTACTTAGGCTCTGTTAAATGCCCCCAGCACCAGAATTTTCAGAAAACGGCAGTCAGATAGTTTGTTAGTCAAAATACAGTGCCACAAGACTTACAGAGCTGCCATTCAAGAATGTTATTCATGATTGCCAAATAGCATTCAGTCTTCAGAGACACTGAGCAAATGTACCTCAGCCACCTAGAAAATGCCTGCTTTTAAGCTGAAACACCTCTTTGCTTTTGTACTTACTGTTTTGAATTAGGTTCATAATAGCAAGCAATGTTTGAAAAAGGTCTGTTAGAAAGCTACTAAGTTTATGCTATGGAGATGTTCATTAGGCACAACTTAAAGGTCTGCCATTGCACTCAGAAATGGAGTTTTAGCGTGTTTGATGGTCCAAATATACACGGTTCAGTGGTCAACATTACAACTGTTTAAAATGCAGTGACTAATCTGTAACTTATCAATATATTACAAACCAACGTTGACAATGCCAGGTTCTTTGTTGATAATTTTTCCTTATATAACACCAGCTGGAAAATGTTTCCCTATTATTGATCATGCCACTTATCAGCTATACACAACATATTTCTTTGTACTTGGTACAAAATCTAAACAGTGTGGACTTGGTTCATTAACCTTTTGATATTGGGCAAAAGGGGGAGTAGGACAGGGAGAGGAGAAGCACTAAAAGTAATTTCATTGTTATTTGGATTTTCATTTTGGTCAAGACATCTGAAGGGGAAAAGGGCACAAACTTTATAGAATTGAAATAGCACTTAGAGCTTCATCTGAAATCTATAGAAGAGGAAGACCTTCTGCTAATTTAATTTTCACTGGTAAAACTGCAGTTTTCAATGACTGCAGTACTGAGTGAAAGGTAAGTTTCAAAAGCTTAAAAATAAACAACATCCCTATCTTAGAGTGGTTTCCCCAAAGACAGATTGGAAGAAGAGCTCTACAAGGAATGGGCAACAACATCTGTAGAAAGCAGACAGAATGTCTTGTAGTGTGAAAGTCAAAACAGATATTCTGCACCAAATCACAGCACAGGTATTCAGAAACTATGAACTAAGTAATATTTTAGACTACTTAAAAAGACCTACAGAAAAAATCACTCCTCAGGATATATTCAGATATATTCCTCAGTACATTTTTAATATAATTTATCAAGTGCAGAGTCAGACCAAAATTTAGATTTCAGTGCACTTGTCAGATGAATCTGGTAGGACCCTACATATAAATACATATACATTAGCAAGTAAACTGATAAGAAAAGGAATCTAAGGTTGCAGAATCAAGCATAACATCAACACTTTTCAGTTCAATCTTTTTACCCAGGAGGCAGCTCATAATGATCTGATCCCCCACAACCTTTTTGTCATTCCTCATCTCCTGCTTAGCCACATCCCATTCCCAGTAACGTGAGCTCTTCATCCCAGTATGGACCAGTGCTCAGACACGTCTTTTTTTCCTGAAATTTCTGACGTTTTTGCAAGAGGAAAAAACCAGTGATTTGCATTAAGCATTTCTGTGTGTGGAGAATCTGTATGGCAGAAAACTCATAGCTTCAATAAAAAGGAAAATTAATACAACTGAAAAGTTTAATCTAAAGCCTGAAGTATTTCTACTGTCAGTGCCATCACAGTATGCACAGAGCTGTAATTCCGCTGCCTCGTGTCCCTGCCTCCTCTTTACGTGGAGTAGAACATCTACATCAGCTAATAATGCTCACAATGCAGCCTCTCAAAATAAATAGGGGCAGTTGCACAAGAGGAAAAGTACCTCCCAAAAGCTCTGCATGCAGCAGTGCTCCAGAAGGGATGCTGAGTCCTGCTGGATAATCACGGCAGTGAGCTGGTTTGGATGCTGCATGGCCCCATCACAGCAGCGCACTGGCCCACACTAAGGCAGCCCTTGAGCCTCCTCTGCACGGTGTCCCCACGAGCCACTCGAAGCCCAAGAGACAAGGTCTGCCTGCACTCATCCTCACACAGGCTCTGAAACATCCCTGCTTTGTCTAGCTCTCCTCCTTTCCCATCTCTTACTATCTTCTAGGAGCAATAGTTTTCATGGGTTAGCCGAAACACTTCTCTAGCTCCTGTAACAAAAATGTAGACTTTTAAACCATTTTTTCTCCCTGGCAGCCTGTCAGCCTAAGCTAAATACAAAGCCAGGACAATCATGGCCTGTAACTAGGAATCACAATAGAATTGAGGGCCATAATAGCAGTCATTTTGGCTTGTCAGAATTAAGTCTGATATTTAGGTCTCTGTACACTAATGATCCAGTCCTTATTCTAGCAAACTCCCAATGCTTTCACCTCTGTCTCATCAGAGATGTTGTAAGAGTAGCTACAGGTTTCTCAGTTACTATGACAAGGTAGATTGACTAGTTACTGTGGGGAAGACACAGAAACGCTTTCCTTGTTCCCTTTTCTTTTATTACTTCATACTTGCATGGTGTTTAAGAATCATCAGAGCCTGCTCCCTCTGGTACATTGCAGCGTAATCCAGTACATGAGTACAAAAATGCAGGAAACTGCTCCAAAATCAAATCATCTTCCAGACCACCAATAGCTAACCTCACTGTTACCGCCTAAGGCCTCTTGCCTCCTCCACTACAAACCTTTTGATTGCTACCTCCTTTTTTTTGACTGTGCTACAAGGTATAATCACACACGTTTTAAGATCAGGCTTAATGGCAGGTAAATAAATTTAATGCATCAAGCATTTATTGTTTTCTTCTCTAATCTAGTGACTAATCCGATTCTTTCTGTTAATATGATTTACATAAATAATATATTCAGAGCAAGTTAGCACCCTAGTCAGAGGTTATTTACAATTTAAGGAATTGCTAATACTTTACTACCAACACGTGTACTAGCCATGGTCTTTAAACTTTGATCAAGTTTTCAATGACTGCAGTGAAAGAATCTTATCAAGTGATACCTCATAAGAACTACAAAGATAGCACTTAATAAGCAAATAAGGGTTGTTATTATTATTATTATTAAAATTAGTTTATATTTTAAGTATACCAAACCTCTTTTTTTTGTTTATTCTATTGTGCTACTTTGAAATGATATTGTAGATCTACACCTGTTCTTGGAAATATGACTCCACATTTTTCAAGTTGCTTAATTCTAATTACTCAGAAACCAATAACAAATAATTTCCCGGTGTCTCGTTTTTTTCTGGAATAGAGTTAATTTTATTCCTAGTAGCTGGTGGCAGTATTGGGTTAGGGTGTGAGAATAATATTGATAACACTCTGATATTTTTGTTGCTGCTCAGTATTGCTTACTCTAAGTCAAGGACTTTTTAGTTTCGCATACCCTGCCAACGAGAAGGTGCACAAAAAGCTGGGAGGGAGAATGGCCAGGACAGCTGACCTGAACTGACCAAAGGGATATTCCATACCAGAGGACATGCTCAGTCTATGAACCAGAGGGATGTTGGCCCAGAGGCGTCAATCGCTGCTCAGGGACAGGCTGGGCATCAGTCAGTGAGTGGTGAGTACCTGTATTGAGCATCTCTTGTGTTTCTTGGGCTCTCCTCAACTCTCTTTTTCATCAGAATTATGATTATAATATTTTAATTTTTTCCAATAATTAAACTCTTCTTATACCAACCCATGAGTTTTACCTATGTTTTCCAATTCTCCTCCCTGTGCCATGGAGGAAGAAGAGGGGGAGTGAGCAAGTGGCTGTGTGGGGCTTAGTTGCTGGTTGGAGCTCAACCATGACATTTGGTATTGAAATATACTACATATATTTATGTAGTGCTTTACAGATGTAGCAAATATTTAAAACAAAGAAAATCTTTAGTTTATTTCTAATAATTTCTTTAGTGATTTCTACCCACAAAGGATGAACAGTCTATCTCCTATGCCATTATGGAGTGCACTGAAAAATCATGGCTAGGTGGCTTCCCATGCTTAGTTCAAATCCCCTCCTGAAAATACAGGTTCAGCTTTGTTTCCAGCTGTTTCCTACAGTTTCATCTGGATTTTAAAACAAAGGAAGAAGCAGGAAACAAAACTAAATCTTAATGTAACATTAAAGACAGTGATATGCCTAAGGAACTAAGTTGGTCTTTCTTTTGTCTACTTGCTCTTTGCTTCCACGGGCCCTTTTTTCTTCATCTTGCAAAGAAAATAATTAACCTTAAAAAAAAAAAAAAAAAGGTAGTGCTAAAAGACAGTAATGAATACCATTATTCCTCAAGTCAAAAGAAACCGGATTAAAAGAAAAGAAACAGTGACTTTAAAGAACTAAAACTGGCCTTAATAGTTGCTGCAAGCTGTCTCTGTTGTACCTTTCTATTCTGAAATGTCCTTTCCACCCTTTCTGGCAATGTCACCATTGATGACACAAAGCTACTCTTGTCACAACTTGTTCCTTCCAAAATTGAAAAGCAATTCCACTCTACAATGACATGTGGACAATGTTTGGCAACCCATCTTTCTGCTCAAAACAATTTCCATTCTCATGCCTCAGTTTGCCCTGGCCATTCATGGAGGCTGCCTGGCAGCTATAGAAACTGGAGTGTCAAATTCTGTAATGAAGTATTCCAGGACTGGAAAATTGGTATTAATGCTGACCTACAGATTTGGCTAATTAAAGCAATGTATATTAGATATTAATACCATTGGCAATTCTTAGTCAGCTCTCCGGACACTAATTAGATGTTTAGAATTCCACCACATGCAATCAGTGGAAAACATTCGTAGCTGGTCAGCAAAGCTTCATGAAGGAAATAAGAAATACTATCAACATTTTCAGCTACAGTCTTTTACTGTATTATTCAAATGGAAAAACTGTATGTTCCATGGTTCACAATAGGCTTACACCAGCTTAACTCATAAAAGCTAAAACCACCCTTTTCTATTTGAAAAAGCCAATAAAAAAATTAGTATAAACTAATATTCCCAGTGCACTTTTCCTTGAACTCTCCTAGGTGCATAACGCTGCAGGTGAGTTTCCACTTTGTGTTCTCCAGTCTCATGGTAATAGCTGGCTTAAAAATAATTTAGACTAAAGGCAGTGACACATGCAAATATTCTGAAAAAGTTGTTTCTCTTACATTAATCAAGAATGGGACTTTTGTTTTTGGTGGTTTTTTTTTCCTTTTTTTTTTCAGAGCAAAAGGTAAGTTGTTCAGAATAATTGTTCAGAATACAAATATCTTTATGGAGAGATTTCTGATGTAAGAGTGTAAGAGAAAAAGAGGAGTAAAGTTAATGAGCAAAATATCCCAGTCATACTAGTGAAAACTTATTACAAAGTGTTTTAAGGGTATAAGAAACCATAGAATCTGCCAGAACAAGTGGAAATAGAGTAGAGTAAATTGTTGCATCTTATTACATTTGTTGTAACACTAATTTCAACTGAGTTCTCATACTTACAGAGCAAAGAGAAAACTGTGACACAGTGACACAGAATACTGTGATTACTGTGACACACTCCTATAGGCTGTATAGAAAACCCAATCCAGAGGGCCAAATTCCAGGTTTGCCAGCTATGAAGCTGGGATATTTATTTTATGGGTTGCTACAAAATCTGTTTGGCATTCATGCTCTGTGTAAATGTCAAGGTAGCTCTCAAGCACAGTCTCCATTTTCACAGAAGCAATGTTTCCATATCCTTTTGGCAAGCACTGCGCAGGCAAAGTGTCACTGCAGCAGGTCTGAACTAGATGTGTTGTACTGTATTTGTGTATATCAGAAGTGAAACTTAATTTGTCTTTCCATCAAGGGCCAAATGTTTTAAAGCTTTTAAATTAAAACTGCATAGTGCCTGCCATGCACAACTCAAAGTGGTAACTACTTCACTTCTTGCTGTATGCTCTAACTAGTGTTCATGTGGATTACATTTTAATATAAGGCTGGAAGCTTAATTATAAAGGATTATTAGCAGATCATGGGAGTATTGCAGTGAGATAGGGTCATGCAGAGTAGAATATTAAGAGCTGGCTAATCTTTGACCACTTTCTCAGTATCTTTTTGGCATCATCATGCAAATAGAGCTAATCATAAAACTGTTCAAGGCATTTTCTTCATCTTCCTTCTTCTCAGAGATCTATTGCTGGATCTCCTGAAGCAATCTGATTGTTTTGGTTTTTGGTAGGCTTTTTGGGACAGGGACCACATGTTTCCTTCATGCTTTTGCATCCTGCTAAACATACCTCTGGAGTCAGACAAACAATAACATGCTTTGTATGTGGAAGTCCTGTGGCAGTAAAGGCACTTTGGAGGATAGGAGATAACATGTGTGAGGGACATTGGAGTCAAGATAAAATATGTGTGTATTGAAAGTCAATCTCAAAATAGGTCATAATAAAATTGCAGTAGAGCGTAGGTCTAGTAAAGGCAGTTAAGCTTTATTTGATAGGAGTGATCAGAATACAAGCAACACTATTTTTCTGCAGAGGGATGCAGTGTGGTTTTAAAATAGCACTTATGTTGGCTTTTGTCACATTAACTGTGGGAACTCTGGTGGAAATACATTTAGGTACTTGAAGACCATAAGTTCAGAGATAAGCTTGGCCGATACCGTGAACAGCTTGCCTGAGAGGTAAATTGCATGCAGAAACTAAACATGACAGCCAAAGATAAAACACTTATTATGATTAATACCAGAAGATGTAACAGGCTTTACTTACTGCAGCCCCAGGAAACCTCACTTTTACCAGATAATGTTTACAACTCCAATTGCACTCACAGGGCAACCACATGCTTTTTTAGTAGATGGTCTCTTATCTGTGAAACTTCTCACCCATGTGAATTTTAACTTCTGCATTATTCATGTGAATGTTTTAGGAGATTTTCAAGTCTGTAAGATTTTGTACACCTATTAAAAAACCTAAAACAGTCTGACAGCAAGACAAATTTTTAAGAATGCTGTAGATGAGGAACGTGACAGTCTTCTTGTGAGCAGTTTATACTATGAAGATTGCTAAATGAACATTAGCTTATGTAGAAGGTGGCAAGGCTCATTCCCATATGTTTATTGTCCTGTAAATATCTGCACAAATGACCACACTGCATTTCTCATCTCCTATATTACGAATTATAAAGTATTATTTCATTTAAATGCAGTAAAAAAAGGAGAAAATATCAGAATAAAATATTTTCAGCATTATTTTAGCATCTCTTTTAGTTCCCTTTAAGTTATTCTAACTTAGATTTTTAGTTCAATTTCTGAGATTTATTTTGCTTCAGTAAACAAAAACAAATCCTGGTGGAAAGATATTAATGCCACTTCTTTCATCTCAGCAGAAAAACCAAATTGTTCTTCTACTGTAAATTTTGTTCCATAACCTGATAATAATCAGTACATATACTAGAGGACTATGATTCCAATATAAACCAGTAGAACACCACAACGAAGATTTTCTTCAAATATAGTTTTAAATGTGGCAGATGAAAATAAAATTTTTATATTTGTTTTTCTTTTTAATCAGAATGAGCAACAGACAATGTATAAAACATTGGAAAGGAATAAAAAAGCAACAGACAACCCATATGGAACATTAGTACTGTAAAACACTTTCTATAATATTTGAAGTATTTTGAGTTACTTGGCTTATTCTACAACACTAATTCATAGTAACTGTTAGAAAAAAAAAGATTTAGTTTTCTGATGGGTATAGATTGGACCAGAATGGTATTCTGATAGTGATAAAATTATTTAAATGAAGTGGTGAGAGGACTATTGAACTTTTAAATAGCGATTTTACAAAATTATTTACCTATGAAATCACCAAGTACCTAAACTTAAGCCAAAGAGAAGACCTCACCCTCTTACACACACACACAGGATATGTGTTTGAAGGAGGAAGCTGCAGGGAACACATGCCCTCCTAAAAATGCTCCCAGAGCCAGGAATCTGCCCTCACTCAGCCAGGAAGACAGACTGACGGTGGTGACGAGACATCAGAACCCAATGAAAGCAGCTCCAGCCCTTTCTGTGGGGCAAATGGAAGCAGAAAGCAGATTGATAAGAATGATGCTGTCACCCTGGGACTGCTCTCAATCAACATAACCAGTGCTTGAAAAGCATCAGCAGCTGGACGAGTGGAGGCTGGAGGCGTCACCCCTCCACACCTTCATCCCTCCAGCCCCGTGACCCCACACTGTCTGCAGGGCATCCTGCAAGTGGAGCTTGCCTGCGACCTGGGTCAGACAGGGCTGATGTCCCCGTGTCACTCCCAGGCCCCTGAGAGTGTTTTAGCAGATTTTAGAATAGCAAGGCTGCATGTGAGCTGATGTCTTTCCTACCAGTCTCCAATGGCCTGTATGACACACTTAAGAGATTCCAACAACAATTGATTTTTTTTGCCTCTCTGACAAGAAGAGGCAATAAAAAGAAAATTAATCTTAGCTTGACTTAAGAGAATTTTTTAATTTATTGAGGAAAAAGCAGAAAAAAATTCTTTGATTCAACAACAAGAGGAGAACTATTTATCTTTGTTTTCTTCTGTTTGGGGCTGTCAATGTTAAGTTCTTTTTCAGAAAGCTAAAGCACCCTAAACAATGATATAATTCTGAAACCACAAGCATAGTCACACATTTATTTCCTTATTAATCTTTCCCCAAATAAATAGTTCAAAACTTCCCAACAAATGCAACCTGAATTTATTGTGGTTTTCATTCCACAGACTCATCTCCTGTGTGATCCCAAAATGTTCTCCTTCTTATTTTTGTTTTATGGTCTGTGAAGTCCTGCATGAAACAAAACTTGACTCAGTTCCAATAGTGGTCTCTTATGACACTGTGCATGTAGGAGCAACAGAGAAAAACCTCATGAGATAAACTCCAACATTGTGATAGAACCAACAACACACTATCTCCAGAGAATACATCACTTGGAATAGGATTGTATTTATCAGCTTAGAGAATTGACTAAGTTTCAAAATCAAACTATTCCATATGGGTTAAATAATTTTGAACTTGTACCAGTCATATCATTGCTAATGCCATATCATTGCTTTATGCATATACAGTCCTCAAATTTTTATTTACAAAAAGAAAGTAGCAATAAATAACAAAATCCCAAGTAGAGAGTAAAGAACTCCAAACTTTTTTTTTGCTTGACACCTTACCAAATTTTTATTTTTAACATCTTTTAACCAGTTCTAGTCATTTGTGAATATCTCCAATAAATTGGTTAGACTTGCAGTTGGCATTAATTTTTTTTTTAATAAAAAGTATTTGGTTTTTTCCTCCCTCCTTTTAGAAATATGCCAATTTGGGAAAACAACCCTGTGCTCCATATGTTTATCCACTAACTTCAAAAACGTTTTTAGTGGGGACGGTTCCTCAGTATGATGCTGAACTTCTGCTCAACCCGGGACATAAGAGCCAGCAGTTAAAGAGTCAGCAGCATGACAGCTAAGGCATCAGCCTGGTACTTGATAGCTCAACTTCACACCCCAGCTCTGTACATCCAACTCAGCGTCCTGAGCCTCATTCCTTGCTTTCTCTTGAATTTTGTCCCTTGCAATGGGCACAATGTCTTGGAATTCAGTCAGAATGCATCAGGTTCTTCAAAAACAAAATGATATGAGGTTTATACGAAACATTTCTCCCCAAACAGAAACAACATAGTATATAATTTCCTGGCAATAACTAAACTCCAAGATTTTTTTCCTACATTAAATTAGGCATTAAATCAATGCAGTAGATTTATTTTCCTGTTTGTATTTTTTATTAATTAAGTCTGCACCATCTGCCTCTGTTTATCTGTTTCACAATCCTTTCATCTAGCATTGTATACTTATATTTTAAATGCATATTAGCTTTTATGATGGATTTTGTACCTGCAGAATGGTAGCTGCAGAGGCAGCTGTCCTGAAAGGATAACTGAAAGCTACAAAATAGCAGCACAGAAAGCATTGAAAAATAAGAGACAAAATAATCTAACAGAATAGGTAATCAAAATAATGCTTTGTTAACGAGAAGTCATTTAAACACAGCAGCATAACATGGGGAGACCTCTTCTACGTGAGCAAGGGTGTGGGATTAGTTTCTATATACTCACATTAATAATTCAGAATACAAACAGAAGAATTTCAGACCTGTCAATTTAACACGTAAAGCACTCTTTTTATTAAAATAGTCAGCTTTCTCCCCAAGCATTAAATGGTTCTGTATCCTGTAGTAGCATGCAAGTTACAAAAAAGCATGTGTATGTATAATATTTACTCATGGAATTGAGCTCTCATCATCTGACATCAATTTAGACTTTATTTCTAAAATTTTAGTCTCTTAGAACAAAAACCTCTAAAAATTTCCTCCTGAAACTGCATATTGCATCTCTAAATACATGGCTCATTATACGGAGTCCTTAAGATGAGACTAATTTACCATATTGAATTTCAGGTGGTACCATTCTCCTCAAACAAGTGAAGTCAAGCACTGTTTGCCACACTTAATGGAGACAGCCTTGTAATCTTTCAGCATGAAAAACATAAGAAATACAATAACTTTTAATGCTGAATGGCTGAATAATAAAACTCTGTGTTCTGATTTACATCACGGACAGTCATAAATTATGATTTTTTACACAGTTTTGAACTACAATAAGTGATGGTATTCAGAGGAGGTTATCTATTGCAAGCACATTTCTTGAGAATTTTTTGGGTTTGCCCTGGTAACAAATTTTTAATGAAGTAATACACAGACATGAGAGACTCATGGTAGGAATTTAAATAATTGTGATTTGATGCAACACAATAAAGAAACAGTCTTGTTATCTGCTAGAGGATACAAGTGATTTCTGTAGGTATAGGTCACTGATTTAAAGGTAATAGATAAAGAAAAAGCTGTGAGGAATAGGGGAATAATTTCTCAACCAGTACTGATTGATAGAAGGTATGCACAACCCCATATCTTTTTCTCTTTCTATACCACTCAGTGAAATTATTCTTTTATTCCATTTAATTTGGAGGAGACTAAGGCATTTTAGGGTTTTTTAGTTTTTTTAACATCTGGAAGGGTAAGAATTGTAAGCACATGTAACAATATAATTACCTATCAGTAACATTAACTACCAGTCTGACCCTCTCTCCAGCAGCCCTCTCCTGGCCAGTTACAACTACAAATACCAAGCTACAGGTGACAGTTAATAATAGAAAGAGTCACACAGAATGACCTTCTAGAGAGGAATCATCTGTTTTTCTGTAAAACCATTTTGGAGGAAAATTCCACTGCGCAAAGGCCATCCAGTGGGCAATGATCTGACTGAGCAGTTCTCACATCACTGCACATTAGCAGTAGAAAAATGACCTTGGATGTAACAAAGCCAAGTCTCTGCACTGATTTGGAGAAAGAGGAAGGTTTAAGGACCATGGTCTGGCTCCTTATCAAGTTTAAATCTTTACCAGACAAGATTCCAGTGGAAATCCAAATCCATAGGTTCTGAAGGCTCACAATTTCTCCTAAATTACCCTCAGACAGCTTGAGACAGGTCTAATTTCACTGAACAAGTGGAAGCCATCCTTTCAGCGTGCTGCTTCCATGTGTCCTGAGCTGCGATGTACATACCACAGCCATTCTCGCACCCCTCATGAAAGCATCCCACAGGTGCAGCTATGGCCCTGTTGGTGAGCAAGTCAGCCAGCAAAATTCCTCCCTCCCCTTGGCACATGGGAGGTTTGAATGCATACTTTTTGAATGCATACTCAATTCAGCAGTCCATCCTGACCTGTCTTATTCTAAGTATAAAGAAAAGCCAAACCTTCATGCTTCCAACTCTCTGTCACTGGCCTACAAATAATCTTAAGCTCCATGTCTTCTGGGGTAAATATATATGCAGGGCTTTTTTCTGTCTACCAGATGTATTCTTTTTTAAATGTGGAATCATTCTAATTTAGGATCGACTCCTGTAAAAACTTGCCACCCTGCCTTTTAGGCCTTGCAAAACTTCTTATTTATTTTCATCATAAGTAGCATAAGCCTGTCAGAAGCTTTTTGAAAGACTGCTCTGGCTCAGTAGCCAGAAATTACTTATCAAACCTGAAAAGGACAGTCCTGAAACTGTATTATTTAAATCTACTTGCTAAATCTGACAAAATATATTAAGATTTCTGATTTTATAAGTCAAGAATCAGTTCCTTCTTCTTCAATTGTATTCAAGAAGCTCCACTGATTCTGGTGGAAGATCTGTGTAAGAATATGGGACAGTAAATTTAGATTGCACAATACATTTTTCTTCTGCTAAAATCTTTATTATTCATTGACTTTAGATGCCTACTAAAATCTGCATTTTTATCATAGGCAGTATTAAACTGACACAAAACATACACCCCAAAAACTCTCCAGATTTAGGCCAGAATAAACTGAATCTATCTTTGAATCAGATATTTCATGATTTAAGCAGGAATTAATAATAAAAAGAAAAAAATGTATTAATTATGTAATTGGTTCTCAGCTATGCATGGGAAGAATATCTTTATTCAGTATTTCACCTTCAGCTTAAGTGCATAAACCAGAAAAACAAACATGAAAATACTAATAATCATATCTTTTTGATTTACAGATTTCCAGGCCTCAGCTGGTGACAGAGGAACTCCAGAGAACCTAGACAGAATGTGGTTCTACTAAAAATGAAACCTCCTGGAATAGTTTTGAGCTAAGCTGAAGTTTTTGCTCAGCATGGGGAGAATCAGACCTTCGCTGACTTCAGTGAGAAATTGGGAAGCCAAAAGAATCTTACTGTCTGCAATACTCAAGCACAAATTAGACGTTGCACGTGCATTGGGGGAAGTTTGACAAGAAGCTCAAGGAGCCCAGGCAATGTGCACTCATGGCCCAGAAAGCCAGCTGTGCCCTGGGCTGCATCCAGAGCAGTGTGAGCAGCAGGACGAGGGCTCCCCCTCTGCTCAGCTCTCATGGCACCCCACCTGGAATGCTGCATCCAGCTCATCTTTAAGCTGATCTAATGGCTTCCAACCCAAGCCATTCTATAATTCTATGATACACCCCCAAATTAGCATACGAACACACAGGCACGCAAATCGTTGAACACGGTAGGTGGAGACTGGGCACGCTGCAGATCAGCTTTCTGTACAAACGCAGCACCCAGCACCTCCAGGACTCCGGAGAACAATCCTGCTTGGCAACCTACAGGTTTAAGAACTGCAATTCAGAACTCCCCCACGAGTGCACAGGGGATGCACAGTAGCTGCCACACATCTGACACTGCCCTTGTGCACTGAAAATCGATCGTGGAGCACTGCAGAGCCTCACTGTAGGCCAATACGGCCTCCTGCCTCAAAGGAGAACTGCTTCCAAGACAAGTAGGTATTTCTAAATTATTTCTAGGATTATTGAAGCATGCTCTCCATACCAGATGTGAGCTCTGCAGTGGCAGCTGAACTCTGCAAGTCTACTGGAGTGCATTAGAAGAGTGGGAAGCTCTACGACCACAGGAGGAATGTGGGGCTTGCCCATTCCTGCTCAATTTCAAACAGCACTTCTGTGAGTGTTTAGGAGACAGAGACATTTAGCTGTACATTTCTCTCTCTCCTCCCTTCACCCTCCCCCTTGCCTTTATTATACTAAAGTGTTTCATGCATTCACCACAGTATTTCCTTTAACAAAATTCTTCCTTCTGCCTCAGAACCATGCACAACCTGGCACTTGGGGAAAATTTTCGTCTACTTTACCATATGCATCATGTCTAAAAATAAATCTATGAGCTTTTACACTACAAAGATAAAAAGGTCATCCTTCCTTTGCACAGGCTTTTGTTCATATTAAAAAAAAAAACCTGCTGTGAAATACTACTTTGTTAAGTCTGTTGTGAAATGTCTGTAAATGTAAAAGATCAACTGATTCAGACCTGACAATTAATTTTATCTTACTGGCAACAAATTTTCTTATAATGCAATTGAGATCTGAGTTAATAAGTGATATTACTTTTAATGAGGTGATGCACAACCTCTCTTCCTCTCTCATTCCTAAGTGTTTATTACAACTAATTACTTTAGGTGAATTAATTTATTTCAGCATGTAGTTCTTTTTGCAATTCACAATTTACATATCTATTAAAATGCCAGATATGGGAGTGGTAACAATATCTTTGTGTAGACTTCTCATTTTTGCTGATTTTTCTCTGAGAGTCTGGCTAGCTTCACAAAGTATCCAGATAAGGCAAATTACTGGTGTCATGTGAATTATCTCACAGAAACAAGTTCTGCCAATGGCTTTAGTGTATTTGTGCCAGTAAACTGTATAATACTTAGAATTTATTACTTAAATAGGAACACACTATTGAAAAAAATCTAGTCAATAAAGAATACAAGCAAATTATCAAGTTTCATTTTGGGCTGAAAAAAAATAGTGAATTCCATTTGTGCTGGAGGTAGCTGATATATCAAATTTAGGGAAGCAGCCTGACTTTTTTCTGGACAAACTAATGAAGTTAGCATATAAACAAAAATCAAGATTTTTCTCTATGTTAAAAAAGCAGTGCATCATGGGGTACTTTAAAAATGATTTAGGAAGGTTGCCCCTTTTAATTCCTTTCAAAACCAAGCATTTCTAAATAAAAGCTACATGGGCTCTTGAATGAATTATGTCCTTTGTCAAACATTTCACTGTCAGGTCACAGCCCCCCATGAATCAAACAGGTTTGGCGAAATCTGAAAATGAGTATTTCAGTCTAATCAGAGAAAGAGACTGCTATGGGATGGAGGTTTATTATTAGAATATGGCTTTTAGGCTACAAGATGCAACCAGTCTAGATGACCTGTGGTTTGAAGGTGGAAACTGTGAATGACAACAGTAATAACAAGGAGTATCATGAAAAGACTAAAAACCAGTCGAATGAAGTCCTACCAGGAGTCTGATTCTACATTGCTTTGCAGCATCTCCTAGTCACAGATATACTTACAAAGCCAGTAGGAAATTTAGACATTTTAGACATATGCTTTAATCTCTCATACTAAAGGGTGGACAAGTAATTCAGATTTATATTTACATTTTTTTGACCCTTTTCATATTTGAGTGATATATATATTGTCATATAGATAAATGGCTTTTATATATAAAGATGCCATATATAGATACACAAAATTTAAATATATATGTTTAAAATATGTATTTAGCCACACACACATATATTTCCTTTCTTTATTGCTGAAGACTGAAGCTCTAAGAAATCTTTTTCATACAAATAAATGAAGATCAACTTGAGTAACTAGCTTTAGTCTGTATCTACTGGATAATTTCTGAATGTTTGCTTTCAGTTTTAAGCCATGCTTGCATATTATTACCAGTGACAGTAAAGCACACATTTGTAGGTAATGCTCTAATCTCACAGCCAACTCCAGTAATCTCACACTGTGAAAGGCTTCTGAATTAAATTATTTTACTGCTGATATGTATGTGAAATACAGCAGTTGCATGTACATGACAAAAATCATAGAAGCATAACTTAGGAAGAAGAAAGGAAAAAGGTAAGCAGCCAATGGCATGTAAATCTTTGCTAGATGCTCCCTCTAATTCACAGGCAAAAATAGTTTTCTGCTGCAAAGAGCCTATTCTCTAAGCTTTTATTTCCATGAGGAACCCACTTGTCAGGAATTCAGCATGACTCCCATGTTGTCAGCAATACATTTACTGTGTAGGCAGCTCTCTGTAGCACTTTTTATTCTGTTTTGAAAGTCGGATAATCCCTCTGACCTGGAATTAATTTCATGATTATGTGTGCATGTGGGGAAGCTAACATACCACAGCTGATACTTCATACATTCACAGCTTACCTAACTATGTAGTGACATCCCTATGTGTAGAGAAACTGTAAGACCATGGAAGAAGACATGGGAGAGATTTTCTGGTTTAATTACTGTTTTTCTCTACTAACCTAAAAGCATAAAGCATTAGTTTTGCACGTTTTACTCACACAATCTCCATGCTTTTTATTAGCTGAATAAATCACAAGACTCCAACCCAGGAAGAAAATTTGACATAACTGTTGTTCTGCAGAGGCTTCTGCAAGTATCTGAGTTCACCTTAACAGATCTATGGTTTATCATAAATATATCCAGGTGCCTAATGTAGTCTCATGATCAAGTCTTTTATATTATAATCTAATTAGTAATCTAGTCCATTACATCATAAAAACCTCTCACACTGAAGTTGGTCAAATAAAAAATGGGGAATACCAGTGAATAATAGGGCAGATTCATTCTGTTCTTTCCTCAAAAACTATGTTACCTGTTTGAAAACACGACAACTGATTATTTACAGTATCCAGAAAGCTTTCTAATCATTAATCAAAGGAACATCTATAATCAGAAGGTAGCAGGGCATAATGCAGTACAGCAAACTAATGCAGCAGAACAGTAACAGCAGAAACAATATATAGGCATCTAGGAATCATTCCTATACCCTCATCCAAACTGTTGGATTAATTAAGTCTGTTGGGAGATAGTTTGTCAGTGACTGATTCACTGATGGAAACACCGATGGAAAACAAAGGACAATGGAAATTTAGAATGGAAACCATTTAGCAGGTTTTGACACTCTGCCTTCACATTGGGCAGAATTGGACAGCAAATCACAGAATGTCTGAGACTGAAAAGCAATTCTGGAGGTCTGTACTCTACTCCCCCAGCCCAAAGTAGGCTCAGCCAGGACAGATGGCTCAGGGCCTACCTCCCCCAAATCAAGTTGTCTCTTTTTTCCGCCCCCCCTTCTTTTCTTTCCCATCCTCTCAGCATTTTGAGTTTGAATTTCCCTTCTCTTGTTACGAAATTCTGAGCTGTGTTCCTGGTGCTGAACAAAAATCACATTTGAACCACAGAAGCTCACTAGAAAGCCCTGGTAACTAAGGTTCTCATGTTCTCATATTTAGAGGTCAAGTATTATATAAATAAAAAGATACTATGAGACAATATAACCACAAAAAGTGGCCTTACAATACAGTTCAAATAGATGGAAATTTGCACGTATTCAGTGGTCTACATTATGTGACTAAAACCAGTCTTTCAAGTGCTATGTTTCATATTACACCTCATTGAACTCAAAAGACTGAGAAAAACTATTACCTTTCACCATGTAATTTCACACTGAACTTCAGGAAAAAAGCTGCAGTTACAAAATAAGTGGCATGAATTCAAGAAAAAGATTCGCTGGATTTTGTGAGGGTTTGAGGATAACTCTTGTTCTACAAAGCTCTACCAACAGCTCCCACTTACAATAGTGCATTTAATGGATAATCTTTGTTGGACCAGCAAATTTTGTTTGAAAAACTGAGAACCTTCTCAAAAAGAAGTATCAGACAGAAGCTCCCTCAGAGAACTTCAAGGAAAAAAAAGACAAACTGAGGTTCAAGATTTAACTGGACTTAGAAAAGGACCTTTGACCAATGTAAGGACCTTAGTCCAAACTAGAATAGTAATTGAAATGACACCATAGATACCATAATAACATATAAATTCTCTAAGATATAAAATTCTTGCTGTAAACTAAAGTAACTAAAAATGAGGACATTATTATTAACTACTTGGCCAATGGTGAAAAGTTCCATCATAGTTTAACTAAACAAGCATAATTTGTTTTGTATAAAAATAAACCTTATGAAAACTTTAGGAAGCCGAAACTCAGTTTTTAATTTGTACAAGAATCTTTCCTTCATCCCTAAAGTGACTTCTTCTCTCCTAATACAAACAAGTCTTTAGACAAACACACAGATAGATAAGAGAGAAGCAAAGACCCCGTCCATGAAGCTGTATCACGAGAAGAGCCCTGCTGACGTCGGAGCAGGAACGTGCACAACATCAGTAAGTGCCTGCAAGCACATGGGCAGATACCAGATGTCAGGGTGCCACCCCATAGTCACTGCCATGGCTGGGCTAAGAGGGGCTCCTTCAAGCACAGCTCATCTTGCACCTCTGTTTGTCACAAATAGAAGCTGAATTGATGATGTGCTAACCCAGCATCTGGCCACAAAGAAGTCTTTCCCCTGCTTGCCTCCAAAGGACCCAGGGCACGTTTGCAGATGCAAAGCTGGTTGCAGGAAGAGCTTTCTAAGATGGGAGGAAAATGGACCATCTTTCACCACAAACCCTGACTCTGCAAGGCTTCAATAACTGCTTTAACTTGTGCAGAAGGTCAGATGGACACAGGATAACTTCATGAACCGGAAAAATAAAACCGACCATCAATGAGTCCTCACATCCGTGTGGAATGAATTCAGCCTCAAATGAAGGCATGTGGGGGCAGAAAGGCAAAAGAGGTCTTGCCAATGAGAATAAACACTATAAAAATGGAGTCACTTCCTTTGTTTTTCTTCCTTCCCTGATTAATAGTTAATCATATTAATACCTACAGTTCAAAATAAAAAACAGTACAGTTTTTCAAATAAGCTAAATGAAACTATTTGGCATTTCTTATTTATTGATAAGGAATAAGCTTGATAGTTGCTGATATAAAGCAGCAGACCAGGACTGACATTAACCAGCACAGACCGTGATGTCAATGTTATAAATCACACATGGGAGTCTCGTATTATGCAACATCCCACAAACTGGAGCACTAGCCATTTTTTGAAGCAATAAAATTGAAGGGTAGGTTACTTATTGTACAGCACTCAGACTTCAGCTAGTAAACACTTAAAAATACAAAGATGGATATTGGAGTCTCTAAATCAATCTGTAATTTCTGTACTGAAATTGCAGACCAAAGCCTAAAAAGCCATGTAGTCCTGACAGAGACTTTGAAAAGTAAAACAGAAGAGGCACCATTATATATCTGTGAGGAAGAAATGCCAGTAAAAGCCATAGTCTGATTCCAAAGCTATAACTATAGCATGAAGCTCATAGGTAACCAACACCTAAACAGTGATAGGATACTCAGAACTATATTCTACTTCACCACATTCAAAGTTCTTTTAGTTTACTGCTTTTACTGATAGGAGAAGTTCAGATTAACAAGAAAAACCCCAAATCAAACGAAGCACCTTTTTCCTCTCAAGCAGATTTCCATAAAACTTTTTAAATGGATGGAATTCATGCATGTCATTTTAAGTTCTGAGGCTGCTCAGGGGTAGGCACAAGTAAAAGAAGAAGGTAAGCTAGAAGGTTCCCTTTCAGTGGAGAGAAGACACAAGCCAGAGTAATTCAGCTCTGATCTCTTTTCTCATCAATATCTTCGTTACTGAGAAAGGGTAAGCAGAAGGAGGAATGTGGTTACTGAGGGAGTTGACAAAAGATGCTCCAATCTGGTGACATGACCAAGAGTTAAAAACCACTGCAACTTCATATCAGCCATTCCTTGTCTCAGTTTTGTACAAAATTTAATGTTGGTGTTCAATCTAAAATTGACATACAACAAACAGTCTCTCCCCAGATTGATTTGACTGTATGTATGAAATCCAGGATTCCTATGCCTTCATCATATCCAGGCACTTGCATGTGCAATACTAGCAAATGAAAATGATACATCTGTGCTGTGTCAGAGTGTGTCCTTGAAAAGAGGTCAAAAGGAGATCTAGCAGCAGGGGGGTTGGCCCACAAAGGAGCTGCACGCTACAAAGGTATCATCTGAGGCTGTCTTTAAAAAGCCAACAAAGCATCCTTCCTGTAGACATCCCTTTCAGCAGAGGCTCACAATAATTGCTAACTGTATATTGTATTCATCATGGACTATGACAATGAAATAAAAAGAAAATTTTCCCCATGAAAGCAGAAATCTTGCCAAGAAACTTCTTGCATTGGCTTTTCTTGCTTAAGCTGCTTTTATTTTTTTCTGACTGAAGTTCTTATGTGACCTTGTGAAATCCTATCCCTTCACATGCTGACAGAATGATGATGATGGAGCTATTCTTGGCCATATGATATATCTAATGACTGGCTGAGTTAATATTTCAAGCCATGCAGATCCATTCTTCTAGAGCTATTGTGTGTAAACCTGTTGATACAGATTTTGAAATATCTTGCAAATAGTTGTTTTTCTTTTGTGTTCAACAGTCTAATTATGCTGTTAACAATTTATAATTAAAGAATATCTAAAACAATGGCCTCTAAAAAAACCCATCTACTGACACCTTGAATGATGATGGGGAGATGTTGAGGTTTCCATTTTGGGACCTAACAAATGCAATATTGATTTTTGTGTCAGGAAAACAGGTATGACCAGTCTCTTGGGAAGTGTTCACAGGAACAGGTCCTTATTTTATGGTGTTGTGTTCTTTTGGGACTGTACACTGATCTAGCTGGAAGTGAGTTTGCAGACCTATTCCTCTAATTAAGAACAATCCTACAAAGACTGGCTGCATAGACTGCAATGTTCACATGCATGTTAGAGCTTCAGTGGAATTATGGTGAAGCTCATTACATCCCTTCTCAGAACTTCATGTTGCTGTTATTTCTATTGTTTCAGGGTGTAACTACAAATTTCCAGCATCCTTTCACAAAATGTGCTTTTTAAGCCAAAGGCCTTTCTTAAATGAAAAGACAGTGCTTTTGATACCTATGTTACATTGTGAAATTCAGTCATATGGGCCCTACATTCAGTCCTTTGCACTACATCCAACTGTAAAACCTCTTATTTTTTAGTGACTCTAATTGATAAGGAGGAGACATTTACTTCAGCAATTGCTTTCCCCCTTTACACACAGTAGTTTTACACTGTTTTACTCTGCTAGTACCTCTATACTGGGTTTTCTCAAAAGAGGCTTCTTTGTACCTGCTTATAAGTTCCAGCCAAGGACTGAGAGCAGGAAATTAGTGCTCAGTTCTCTTTCCAATCCTCTGTGCTACATGCACACACATACACACACACACACACTCTCTCTCTCTTTTATCCTTTCCTTATCTCTCTCTCAGCTTTGGCTCATAATCCCCACTTCAGGCCACTTCCCCAAGTCTCTCAGGAAAACATGCTATTGCAAGTCTGACTTCATTCCTGCCTTTTTCCTCTGTAGGAAAAAGCTTCTCCTTGACAATCCTTTTCATCATGCCAGTACAGAGCCCCATATTCATGTTTTCCACTTGAAAAACTGATGCAAACTCCTATTTTCTAATTTGATATAGTTACAGTAATTTTTTTTTTGTGAGATTCTTCAGCTCTATTAGTTTACTCTACTAGCAATGTTACCCCTTTTAATAGACTAGAGTATTTGAGAAAATTTCTCATGAGTTCTCCAGCTGTTCTGCTCCCTCCATGACACTTTTACACCTACCACAGTTTAAACTGACATATTTGAACAGACAGTGGCATTGCAGAGCTCCTGCAGCAGCAACAAAATCCCACAAACTTCAGTAATTGTAGCAGAGCAACTCAGGAAACAAAGAAGGAGGGTATGCTTAGGCACACGTTTTTGCCCCACTTACTCCAAAATATTTTTACAGTAGCTCCATAGTACCACTACATCTTCTCAGTATAACTTAATTATATCAAAAGAGATCTAGTCTGTAGATGCTTGTCATACTTTCAGAAAGAGATAAACTTTTCTGAGGTAACTGCAGCCATCTATAGCTGTCTGTATAGGCCATTAATACACTGCACAGGTCATCTCCTGGGCAGTCATAGCTCATCTGCTCTACCTGTGAAAATACTCTTTGTTTGCAGCCTTTTCAGCCCCAAATCAGATTACAGCAGAAACATTCTGCAGAACACAGACAAAACCTTTTCTCATCAAACACTGCCTTTCAAGGTCAAAGTTCACAATGGAATAGTATTAGGTTGCACCTCTACCTCTATCAGATGGTCTGGGTTGCCAGGAATATTTTTTGTCTGCCAGCCAGTGTTCTGCAGAAATTTTTGAACCTGAGGTCCCTGAACCACAGGTATCAGTCATGCAGTTATCTTCTGTTATCCTTCCAACAACTAACAAAAGCCAATGACTTGTGTCACATGGCATAGCATCCTTAGACAGTCAAGTCCTATAAATTCAAACCTGTAAACTGGACCAACTTGAAACCAGATGAATATCATAGCTGGCAATCTTGAACAGCCCACAGAAAGCCTGGTAAAAGCACAGTGCAGTGTAAGTGTTGCCTTTTCCTCGTGTTCAAATTAAAACCAAAGGTTTATTGGGGAAAAGAGGTTTTTACCTTGGTATTTATTTAAGGATCCTTGGGTGCAGTGCTTCGTCCAGGTGGAATGCCACGAAATGCACACACCGTCCCCTCCCCCACACTGAAATACACACAATTATAGGCCTTGCAGATTAGCATATCTATCAAAGATTCCCCAGTGAGAGGCTCAAATGAACCCCTCGTTTTGAAAAACCTTCCCCCTGGATGGGCCCATCTTAGTTTACAAAAATGTGTTCTGGAGAGGACCTTGGTGTCTGGGGCTTCCAGGATGTTTGGTCTTCTGGTTTAAACGTGCAGTGGGTCTCAGTTAAGTTACTCTTATTCCAAGTTATTGGAAAATTACAAGTACGTAGGCTAAAAGCACTAAGAATACAAAAAACTATATAGAAGGGTATATAAGAGGGGTATAAAACAAAAGGTAAAAAATCATCCTGGCATCATAAGGAGCAAAACCATCTATTTGAAGGGTATAATTAAACACATGCATAAAGAAAAAACATGTACATAAGCCCACTTAAAAACAAAGATATATATATATATATATATATGAGAATCTCAATATATATCTCATAGATGGCTAACTCTCAGATCTGAAAGGCACCTATACTCCTCATGAAATTCAGGCTTTATGTTCAGAGGGAAATCCTCATTCTTCATACAAAACATTTTTATCCCTGTATGGGTGCAAGGCAATATAACTGTGTGCCCTAACCATGAGATGAAGTGAAGGAAAGCTGTGCTATTGGCTATGATCCATGTTTCCCATAAAAGAAAGAGTGCTTTGATATGTATAAAAACAGGCCGCTCAAGACTCTAAGATAAGAGTTTTCTACATTTATTTGGGTGTGAATGTATAAACAAGTGTTCACAGGTTTCACACTATATAAACTGATAAGGCAAAGGAATACTGTTCACTGATAGGTGATGTAATTTTACATACTCTTTTTGTGTTACTTTGTTTTAAAGAAACTTTATAGAAAACACAGAATAGACTCTGTTTGAACAGAATCAATTTTCCCTGAAAAGCTTTTACAGGAGAGAGCACTAAATTGCTTTTGTGGCACAGTAGCATAATAATAGGATGGCAAACTCAAGGATACAGTAAGATTCACTAAGATATATGATAAATTCAATTATTCACAAGAAAAGGGAAATCAGGTAAGTAAAACTGGCTTTGTCTTGAATATGCTAACCAATCCAGTGTGCACCATAAGAGGTTATACTCATTGACAACGTTCTCAACAAGTAGGAGAGTACAGAGGATAAATTTAGGAACACAGCAGACTTCTCAGTCATTGCTGTGGGTTTAAATTATTACTAAAAAGAAATACTTCCAACTATTATGTTTAAGGAAAAAAACTACTTAAAGCCTCATAAAACAATACCATGTATGTCAATGAGTGGTAATCTAGAGCGAAAACGATGATTTTTAAAGTTGAATTCTTAAGCATTTACTTGTAGCTTAAGCTTGTAATAAAAGAACATCACATTTTGCAAATTGTCCCTAAGTGGAGCAGAGACATAATGATGCTAGCAAACATTGTATGGTTTTAGACTTTTGGCCTTTAAAAGCATGGGAGAAGTTCAGGTGTAAATGTCATTTTTCTGAACCAGTATTTACNAAAAATCATCCTGGCATCATAAGGAGCAAAACCATCTATTTGAAGGGTATAATTAAACACATGCATAAAGAAAAAACATGTACATAAGCTCACTTAAAAACAAAGATATATATATATATATATATATGAGAATCTCAATATATATCTCATAGATGGCTAACTCTCAGATCTGAAAGGCACCTATACTCCTCATGAAATTCAGGCTTTATGTTCAGAGGGAAATCCTCATTCTTCATACAAAACATTTTTATCCCTGTATGGGTGCAAGGCAATATAACTGTGTGCCCTAACCATGAGATGAAGTGAAGGAAAGCTGTGCTATTGGCTATGATCCATGTTTCCCATAAAAGAAAGAGTGCTTTGATATGTATAAAAACAGGCCGCTCAAGACTCTAAGATAAGAG